>JBBBDQ010001174.1:385000-590000 GCA_037127315.1 Ascarosepion bandense | reverse complement strand
GTGTTATGTTTATTTTGATGTAAACCATTATTATTAATATTATCATTATTGTTAGAGCTATTGTTAAGTTTGTTGAGATACATTTTAATTTGTTGATCAATAACTGAGTTAGGAAATCCATTATTGACTAGTGTTTGCTTAATGTTGTGTAATTCTTTATAAAATATAGATTTTGAAGAAGATATCATTTGTGTGCGTTGAAGTAAGTTTTTTATAACAGCTAACTTATATCTTTGGGGACATTCACTATTATAATTAAGAAGACACGAATTTATGCTAGTTGGTTTCCTATATAGAGAAGTAGTAAATTTATGTGTGCTAGAATCAATGAATACATCAAGGAATGGGAGTTTGTTATTAATATTAAGTTCTAATGTAAATTTGAGGACGGAGTGACTTTCAAATTTGTTTTTAAGATATTTAATTTGATCGATATTCTTAGCTAAAACAAAGATGTCATCTATATATCTTACATATATAGAGGGTTTATTGTTGTCATTAATTATTTTATTTTCTAGATTTGCCATATAATAATTAGAAAAGAGGGGGCCTAAAGGAGATCCCATCGCAATACCATCTATTTGTGTATAAATATTGCCTAAGGGATCGTGAAAGGGTACTTGTGTGGTGCATGCTAATAATAGTTTTTTTAATATAGTGGGTTTAATATTGATTGATGTGTATGTGTGTGTGTGTGTGTGTGTGTGTGACTAATCAATTTTGTTTTCATTACGATTGAACCATCTAGAGAGGAAAATTTTCAAAACAGTTAACACTTCTGTGATTTACGCATTACTCTTCAGCAATAAATTAAGTTCTCCCGATGGCTGGTGTGTGTATACACCGCATATATATGACACGCTAAAATTTCCTCCTCTCACATACCGTGCGTTGATAGCTTAGGGAGTAGGCACTCCAAATTGACGCCATATCAGTTGAGTTTCGGTTCCGGCTGGAAGAAAATGGATGTCTAGCCACACTGATGATTTATGATACAGCGGAACAGGCTTCTATGTGGATTACTAATAATATATGCGTCTTTTGCCAGGAGCCATCTTGTTTTTAGTGAATTAGTCCAAGTTGATCGATTCCATATTCCGATAACTGTTAGGATATAAAGTATAATTACTTTATTACACCTATAACAGCTCTCAACGAGAACGAGCAAAATATAAATATATGTCGTACTTGTATCAGTAAAACAGTACTCTCTCTCTCTCTCTCTCAATATATATATATATATATATATATATATATATATATTCAAATAAAACTTTGAAATTCACATGTGTTATATGATCATTTCCGCGAGGAATCCTCGTTTCGTCAGCGACAAAAAAAAAAACAACTCTTTATTATTATGGCAAATTCAAGAAAAAAGTTCATACACCGGAAGTTCACTTGAAAAGAATTGAAAACACTCCTTTTCTAACCCCAGTCTAAGATTTCAAACATCTCTTTCCCGACGATTTTGGGAAATGAGAGAAGAGCGACTTAAGCCTATAGCCAATAGGGAACTAATAGGTTCAGCCTAATAGGTTCAGCCTGCAACCCCAAAAGCCTTTACGATACATGCTATTTATGTTCAGCTGAAAAAAATTAAAATAATAAAGTATCCTAAACAAAAATGTAAGTAATTCATAAGCAAATGCCGCTGCAAATATAAATTTTAAATTGTAAAATAACCCCATTAAAAGTAATCCAAAACTAGTTTCGGTCTGATACAAACATTCTTTCCCTCTTCCTAATCACTAGAGTATTATTAAAACAACCATATTAAAACAACCATATAAAACTAGCGTTTTAGCCCACACATTTTCTGAGCCTGTCCTTTGGATAGCAACTAATCATAAATTCTCAGTTTATTTTTCTAATTTCTGAATACTTCCCCTACCTAAAATTTACAATCAATTTTTTCTTTTACTAATTAATAGTTCCTGATTCTCTAAACTCTAAATCCTATAACCCCTTTTATTGTAATCTTAAGCCTTCACTTTCTAGGTCATGATTTATTACTTATTAACCTATTTCTTTTCTATAAATGCCTATATGTATGTATATATGTGTGTGTATGTGTGTGTACGTGTATATATATGAATGTGTGTTTGTGGGCTAAAGTATGTATGTTTATATGATTGTAAAATAATAGGGAATTTTGAGGAGGCATGGATGTTTGGGTAACATGCGCTTATATATGTAGGCATGTATGTATTTTGTGCATGCGTGTATGCATATATCTGTATATGTGTATATGAATGCATATGCACATATCTATCTATCTATCTATCTATCTATCTATCTATCTATCTATCTATCTCAGTCTATTCTTATCTATCTATCTATCTATCTATCTATCTATCTATCTATCTATCTCAGTCTATTCATTATCTATCTATCTATCTATCTATCTATCTATCTATCTATCTATCTATCTATCTATCTATCTATCATATCTATCTATCTATCTATCTATCTATCTATCTATCTATCTATCTATCTATCTAAGTCTATTCATATCTATCTATCTATCTATCTATCTATCTATCTATCTATCTATCTATCTATCTATCTATCTATCTATCATTGTACTTATTTCTACTTTAGCTCATTCTTTAAGTTATATATACTATTTTATGCCCAGATTTATTATTTACATAAATATTTTAACTTTTTTTCATAATAGTTTTTCAAATTCCCTATTCTACTTATTCTAAAATCCTTCCTCTCTTATCAGCAGTGGTCTATTATGTTTGGTTATTTCTATACAGGTATGGAGTTGTGTGCGTATTTATATGGGTATGTATTTGTGTGTGTGTGTATATATATATATATATATATATATATATATATATATATACACGTGTGTGTATGCATATCTATATGTATATATATATTATTTTAAATTCCTTTATTTAAAATTTATTTTATGTTTATATTCCCTTTATATTCGTTTGATATTCATATGTAGATATATGTGTGTTTATACATATATATATGTGTAAATGCATATATATATATATATAATATATAATGTTTGAAAATTTTTATCTATCATTTCAGTATTTCTATTATTTCAGTTACTTTATTAATATACTGAGAGGGCTTAAGGAAATCTATGATCTACTTTATAATTAGAATTCCCTGTAACTGTTCATCTCTATCTTAGGTATTTGTTTTTTTGTTCTTTTCTGTGTATTAATGTATTAACAAAAATTAAAAAAATTTATACATGAATTATTTAACAAAATAACAAAATTTCTTTTTATACCCCCACCAATATCCCCACCAATACCATATTCACTTTTTCGTTCTTTTCTTTTATTCCAATAATAAAATTTAAATTAAATTAATTTAATCCCAACAATAGTCAGACTATATTATTTTAAACGGAAAGTTTTTTTAATCTTTTAGTAAAGACGGATATAATATCATGCTATCTATTTTCTCTATTTTCCCATTTTCCCTTTTTATTTTTATTTTTCTATTTTAAGCATCTGTCTTTTTCATTCCACTCTTTGACTGGCAGTTGTTACCGCTGCCGGTTTTTGGCGTGCGATTGTTTTTTTTTCTCTCTTTCTCCCCTTCTTTCATTTTCTTCTTTGTTTTTCCCCATCTCTTCTTTAACTCTTTCCCAGTCTACCCCGTTTATCTTTTTCCCCCTCCTTCTCTTTTCTCTTTTCTACACTCCCATTTCTGAGATACGTTTAATTTTGATTTCTTAACACATATATAATCTTTTAAATTCTTTTTCAGTTTTCGAGTTTGAATCCCTTTCGCCGTCTCTCTGCTTTCCCCTTCTTCCCTATCCTCCGAAACAATGTCTAGACGGCCATCTTATAACATAATCTACTATCTCTTTTAACTCTTCTTCCCACTGTTCTTTCTTATTACTTTCTTTTTCCTTCTTTTCAAGTGAACTTCCGGTGTATGAATTCCTTTTAAGTGACCTTCTTGTGTATGAATTTTTCTTCAATTTGCCATAACATTAAAGAGTTTTTTGTTGCTGATGAGGCGAAGATTTCTCGCGGAAATAATCATACAACACATGTGATTTTCGAAGTTTTTTTTTTTAATATAAGTATTTGGCTCTGTGAATGGATAATATCATTTACATCGAGCTCTCTGCCTGGATCAATTTTAATATTAATAAAATTAATATATATATATATATATATATATATATATATATATATATATATATATATATATTAGGATCTTGAATAAGTTCTCGCTGTTTGTGTTTTCCAGCAAATGGCGTTTCCAGAACTGCGTGAGTGTAATTTCAGATGGTAAGGCATCTATAAAGAAGTACTATAAGCAAGCTTCAATGTATGTTATTTCACTGAGACGTAAACAACTTTGTTTTTCATAGCGTTAAACATGTCAGATTTCGTGCCAAAGAAAGTGTATTTATATACATATATTATGACGTGGAACAAATTCATGTAATAACCACAAAATAAATAAAATATTTAATGTGAAATATTTTATGGATATTGATAACATATTTTAGATTAAATTTCTCTGTTTGTCTCCCTCGCTCTCTTCATATATATATATATATATATATATATATATATATATATATATATATATATAGTACTGTATTTGGATAATGAATACCAATGCTATTGGTCTTTAAAGGAAAAAGACAAAACACCCACTGTTAAATGGAAAATCCTTACAAAGGCCCAACATTTAGGGACAAGGTTAAACTGTTAAACCAGAGAAATGAGTTCATTGTTCATTGTAAGCATAGTTCAGCATTTACATTAAAATCCGGGTTGTAATACTGAAAAATTAAGGAAAATATCTTTAACTACCTTTTTGATGGGTGTTTTTATTCGGGTTTGTCGTTCTGGTTAATCTTTACTGGGTGCGTTGTTCGCCATGTGTTATACTGTTTTTTGCCGGTCGTTCGACCCGATATTGATCGGCGGGTTGTATGGTTATGTGGTGTTCTACCCGACATTGGTTTTCGCGGGGTCGGGGATTTATAAATAGTTATGAAACTGTGTGGGACATGGGCCTTGGGTATCATGGTTATTAGTTGTTGGTTTGACAATCGGTGCTATGGTGAAACGTGTTGGGTTTTGGCCGGATGATTTGTACTGGTTTGGGCTCTGTCATGCATTGGCGTGATAATCGATGTCGGATTAGATGCCTCAGGGCTATTTAGATGTTGGGTTTTGTGCTTGCCAAGTGTTATTGTGTTGATTTGTGCCGGTTTGTGTACCTGGGGAAGAATTTGTTGGAGCGTCCGAGTCAGATGAAAGTACTCATCACATATAGGCAATTTGATGTCTAAATATTAGTATATATATATATATATATATATATATATATATATATATATAAGTGTACATCTGTTCTTTTGAACTAGTAGAAATACTGATATTTGTTTATTTACTGATATGTATATATTTGTATGCACTTACTTGTATGTGTGTGTGTATGTTTTACATGTATGTCTGTATGCTTTTGTATGGGTATATGTATATATATATATGTATGTGTGTATATATATATGTATGTATATATGTGTGTGTATATGTGGATATATTCATACTTGTATGTATGTATGTATGTTCAGATGTCCATGTACGCATGTCTATATGTACGTATGTTCAGATGTCCATGTACGCATGTCTATATGTACATATATATGTATGTTTGCGTATGTGTGTGTATATGTATGTGTATATGTGTATATATATAAACGTATGTATTTGTATGTACATATGTGTATGTGTGTGTATGTATGTATATTTGTATATGTGTGTACATATATATATATGTAGGTATATATGTATTTGTGTATGTACGTATGTATGTGGATAGATAGATAGATAGATAGATAGATAGATAGATAGATAGATAGATAGATAGATAGATAGATGTAAGTTTGTTGTCCTGGGTTTCACGCTTTTTCGATCGTCAAACAAACTGTTTTAATTTTTTATTTAAAATACTGGATATATGTCGTGATGCGTATATTGATGAATTTTTGTGAAGGTGGGGTGAACTTTGGGAGGAATATTTGTTGTCATGACACCTTTTATACAAACACAGACATAAATTAACACTTGTACAACTATTGACGTGCGCAGAGATACACGCACAAGCGAGCTAGACCACGACCTCTGCTATATTACCATATGCTATATGGTAATATAGCGGAGGTCGTGGCTAGACACCTGGAGCTCACACAGGCATAACTTCATATGAACGATATGGGGCTTAGCATATATATATGTATATGTGTGACGTTTTGCACATGCAGACGCATCTAATTTTAGCTTGTGTATTTGCGTAAGTATGTATCTAATTCTGTTTATATGTTCATGCATTGTAATATGATTATGTCTGTTCCAACCTCATTCATTCATGGCTGGTCAGGTTACGAATTCGCCTCGACTGTATCCGATATGCAGCAATTTAGTCTGTGTACAAATAGAGCTTTAAAATTTTAAAGACAAATTGAGAAGTCGATAAAACCTAAATTTTGTAATTTGTGTATATATATATGCGTGGGTATATTAATCTGTATATGTGTCTTGTTGCCAGCATTTGTGGATATACTCGTCTATTTTTCCATGTGTGGATGTTTGTAGGTTTATTTATGTATGCGTTCTTTCTTTTACTCGTTTAATATATGAATAACTGTCAAAACCTGACAAATTGTTAAACTTAGAATTTTTTTTAAAATTTCGCAACAATAATAAATTTGATATAATAGTTAATTAATAATGCTGATCTCAATTTAATCAAATATTAATACCAATGCCCCCCGAAGATTATACTTAAGTCTGCCTACATATTCTCCAAATTCTCTGATTGGTCCACATTGTACATACAACAATGCCTCCCTGATTAAGGGGGTGTTGCATGTTTTTAACTTTTTAAAACCATTCAATTTAGAATAAATCACATCACTTGACAAAACACAAGAAGTGTCGAAACAAAATAGCTACTTTTGTAGTGATATTATAACATATCTATGTTATAATTTCTGAATATATATTATTAGCTCTACTTTGTATTAAGCACATTTTTAAGAATAGGGTTTCTTTGGACTAGAAATATTATTCCATCCATACGTACCCTATACTCGTATATATATATATATATATATATATATATATATATATATTTTTTTTTTTTTTGGGGGGGGGGAGTGACTGTGAGTGTTTGGATGTTGTTTTGTTATACTTGTTTTGTATATAAAGATGTGCAACAAAATGAATACTACATTTGCCTTGATAAGATCTCTCAGAAGACGAAACGCATCACATCCTATTTTATATATACATATAAATTTCACACACACACACACACACACACACACACACACACACACACACATATATATATATATATATATATATATATATATATATATATAATTAAATTTGTTATACAATTAAAAATTAAAAATACATTGTTAGTTTAAATGAAAATCATTTTCGCAACTCGCAGATAACATTGCCTGATGACGAAACATATATATTTCATGTCGCAATGTATTTTTAATTTTTAGTTGTATAACAAATTTAATTATATAATTATAATTAATATATAATTATATATATTTATTGTATTGAGCACTTCTTTTAAAAAGTAAAAGTCAGAGAACTCAAAATCGTAAAACCTTGGGTGCTTTTTACCTGGATTTATATATATATATATATATATATATATATATATATATATATATATATATGATATTTTTACGAAATCCGTTACGAAATGGATAAAATTCGACATTTTTTATTTATATGTTTAAACATTTCGTAAAAATTTTTTAAAAAATTTCGTAAAATAAATTGTCTTTGTTTACATTAGAATACGAAAACAGAGCAAGTAAAAATATTACGAAAATTTTGGAAAATTTAAAAGCATTATTGCGAATATGTCTAACTGCAAGTCCTACGTAGTCTGCCGCTCTGAAATAGGTAGATCAATTGACAGTTTTCCCTAAGGGATGCAGGTTCTAATTTAAGGGTGCATATTTTCCTAAGAAAATGTTTCGATTATTCAGGCGAGTATATATATATATATATATTTTAATTCAGATACTTCAATCCAAGGGAAAAAAGCAGGAAGGTAAATTCCAAAAAACCGATCCTAATTAATATTAAATTTTTTAATTTCTTTGCAATCTATTTAAAAAGGAAAAGTAGACTAATTTTTCTCCAGTTTCTGAAAGGTTTTTTCTGTTGCTGAGGTGATGTGTCGTTCCCTGTGGGGATCTTCATATCGAAATGGCCATTCAACATCTTTGAATTAATCCTTTTTTAATATATATATATATATATATATATATATATATATATATATATATATATCCAAGTGAATAAGGAACGAAAAAAATGTTAACAACGTTTAAAACATTAATTTAAAACAGTGCTAAATATAGAAATAGAGCTATGAATATTTATTATAAATTATAATTTAGAATATATACAAATTACAATCTTCTACAAAGTGTACATTTTGTTTCGACATTGACAGGACAATGTCTCATCAGGTAGTAAACGCTACTTTTTTAAGGGAGATGGAAAATTCTCTTTCTTACATTGGTAATTTTTGTATGCGAGATAAAGGGGGGTAGGGAACATGAGAAACCAGAATGGGGGATTGTAAAAGAGACATTGAGGAAATAAAGAACAAAAAGAGTAAAACCAGAAATAAAGAGAGATGTAAAGAATAAGTAGTGAATGGTTCAAAGAAAGGCGCCAGGTTTAACAGTAGAACATAAAGTATGGTCATATACTTCGAAGTCGGCATGAACCTGCTCAGTTAAAGTGACAAATTCTTTGCACTAAACCTACTCTCTCTCTCTCTCTCTCTCCTAACCCACATTCTTTACGTTCCAAATCTATGGGTCTGCAATCTAACTGTCAGGCTGAATGTATCTTCGAACTTTTGTTGACATCCGCTGCTACGCGTGTTCTCTGATTATATGTTGCGTATATATATGCTTATGTATGAATGTGTGTGTGTTCGCCGAACTGATGTATTTTTCTTAAATTTTCTCTTTTAAGGGAGCGACCGTTATTTTTATTGTTTTTTTTTTAGGTCTTTGTGAATCTCATTCGTATAAAATCCTTTGTACAATAAAGACAGAAGCTTATGATGGTTAGCCTGAAATAGACCATACTTCCGATTTACCATGAAATAACGTGTCTGCCTTAATTTTTCTTATATATATATATATATATATATATATATATATATATATATATATATATATATATATCCCAGTACAAGAATGGCTCCATCAAAGGTAATAGGATATAGTGAGAAGCAATAAAAATAAAAAATAAAAATAGAATTAGGTTAAATGCAGGTTGACACTTTCACCGTTAGAGACGAAAAAAAGAAAAAAAAAGAAAGTATGTATTCCCTAAAAATAGAAACTACTGGCCAAACTTCAAAGTGAATCTTTATTCTGATTAGTTAAAAGGAACACGAACATAAATTTTATATCTTCCCACATACATAAATAGCAAACCGATAGTTTTTGTATTTAAATGTAAATCATTCTCACAACTAACATCCAATATTGTCTGATGACGAGATAGAAATCTCAAAGCATAGAAATTTTCGTGTCGCAATGTACTTTTAATTTATAGTTATATATAGAGTGTTGTTTTATCATGACATAATTCAACAACCCACCTCCCAACGACCTAAACATTCATATTTATAGTTCAACCTAAATTCTCACTTTTGATTGAGTAGTCCAGACACACTCATAACCATACTGTTTAACTGTCGTCACTCCCTCTCCTTAACTTCCTAAATAACGATGAAGTTCGGAAACATTATTTTTTTGTGTAGCGATAAAATACTTTATAAACCATTGTAAGAAAAAGTAAAAAGCAAATGGTGCAAAACTTAACAATATATATATATATATATATATATTGTTAAGTTTTGCACCATTTGCTTTTTACTTTTTCTTACAATGGTTTATAAAGTATTTTATCGCTACACAAAAAAATAATGTTTCCGAACTTAGTGTTCTTCGGGTGATATTTTAAAATAAATGTTGAAAATTATTTATTTTGAGAAATAAAAAACGAATTCATCGTTATTTAGGAAGTTAAGGAGAGGGAGTGACGACAGTTAAACAGTATGGTTATGGGCGTGTCTGGACTACTCAATCAAAAGTGAGAATTTAGGTTGAACTATAAATATGAATGTTTAGGTCGTTGGGAGGTGGGTTGTTGAATTGTCATGATAAAACAACACTATGTCTGTCTGGAAAAGATACAATGTATTAAGCATTTTTAAAAATAAAAGTCATTACAACAAAGGGTAGGTTTTAATCTATTTGCTCTTTAGCTTTCTTATAATATAAATTATACACACACACACACACACACACACACACACACACACACATATATATATATATATATATATATAGGTAGATTTGCATGCACTTTCATATAGCATTTGTTAATGTTAAAGTGTACACTTTAAGAGATTCTATTCGTAATTCTCTCTAAATGAGTTCGATTGTTCTGAATAATGTCATGCTAACCAGGGAATCATTACTGAGTTAAGACGAGATTTTGAAGTATAAGGTTTGTGAAAACGCGTCTACGATTAATCTACGAAAGAAATAAATATTCATTTTTTTCCCGCGGAATTTACTCATATGCAATTGAGAAGTTTGAATTTTTCCCTTAGGATTAAAAAAAATACTTTTACGATATACAGCTGCTTGGCGGCTCGACACTACTTCAGTGGTAAATTATGAAAAAGAAAAAGAAGAAAAACAGAAAAAAACAGTATGAAAAGATTTCTCTTGGAAAAGAAAATTTTTATCTTTAAAGATAATATTTTTTAAAAAAGACGTTTCATATTTTTCTCAAGGAATTTTAGCAACTCCTTAATGCCTAGCCGTAAGTCCTCTCAACAAAAATGATAAAAATCATTCTTGTATAATATAACTTTCTCCTACATATAAATGCCCCCTTCCCAATTACGAATCAAGCTGAAATAACTATGATTAAAGCAATTCTCGTGGGACCAGATGATTTTGCTGTCTTAAAAGTATGAGGTTACTTGACTGTTTTTGTGATTAATTCAATTTTAGTCGTTAAAATCATAAAATTTGTTATTCACACTATTTATATTCGAGCTTGATGTGTGTTGTGTTGCAGTGGATATCGACACGGAACGAGAGATCGGGCTTACGCACAAAATACCCTTGGGAAAGGTACTAACCTGTCCTTTCCAGTTATGGGTTAAATAATAGGACAGATTGGTTTCTATAGCCTTGGCTGGCAACCAGTCTACCGCAGAAAGCAACGGCAAACTACTGCGGGAAAATCTCCTGTTCATATCTATTTCGAGACATGATCGCCCAAAGCATGTATCACGTATGGCACTTAACTGATATTTGAACTGGATGTGTTTTGTGGTGCAGTGGACATCGACTCGGAACGAGAAATCAGAGAGCCAACTTCAAATTCCAGTTGAATTTGTTTCGTTCGCTCACGCGCAAATACACTTGGGAAGATCATGAATACGTCACTAGTCTCTTCAGCTATGGGTTAAATAACAGAACAGATTGGGTTCCATAGTCTTGGTTGGAAAACAGTCTACCGTAGAAAGATACCGCGGGAAAACATTTTGCCCAGTCATTCATGTCTGTTTCGAGACATGATCGCCCAAAACGTGTATCACGTATGACACTTAACTGACTGACTGATATGCAGATTATATTCCTAACCTTTGTTTTTGATCCCACAATATCTCGTTGTGCCCTGCGGTCGTAATCAGGTGTATATCAATCTTGTTAACCTACAGAGAATTCCGAACTGAACGCTTTATTTACTTAACAGGGCTAGAGTTAATTGTTCTCGTTCTACTGTTCATATTGAAGGATATTTTGTCATGTTCTTATTTTTAGTATTGCCCGCCCTATTTCAGTTTTTGTGCCCCCTGATCTCCCTCAGGTGTATATCCATCTGGATAACCTACAGGGAATTCCGAACTGAACCCCTTATCTAATCTACAGGGGTAGAATATTCACGTTCCCCTATTCGTGTCTTGGGTTAACTCGTCTAGTTCATTTTTAAGGACTATTCAGTTATTGCTTTGCTGTTTCCACTGTATCTAAACTGCCAGGCCCCAGGTATTAAACTCGTAATCACTGTGCCACCAAATTCATGACTGCCCATTATATCGGGCATGGCGGAGTGGTTAAAATATTACCTGTTGGGTTGTGAGGGCGTCTGGATTCGCTAGACATTCTGGCATACAAGTCTGTACGTAAAATCAGTATCTATCCCCAGCCACCATATATATATTTTATGGATTCAACTAAATATTTTGAATGTAATGGTAAGTCATTTTACTATAAAATGTATTGTTGGTAATTTTGATTCAAAATTATGTTGTTTGTTATTTTACTATAGAATGTATTTCTATACTTTCATAGTGTTTTGTTTTTGCTTTGTGAAAAATCACGTTTTAAAATAATTTAAAAGAGAATCAAACACCAGATTTAACATTGAAAGTGGTATTAAACGGACATGCCTCCCAGAACTACCATACAAACGCGGGTGTCCCTCAAGGCTCTATCCTAGGTCCTACGCTCTTTCTGATCTACATTAATGATCTCCCTGATACCATAAGATCCCAAGTAGGTATGTACGCCGATGACACCACAGTTTATTCTCGCCTCGATCAACAATCTGGTGTGGGCGACAAAGCTAACCTTGCAGCCGAGCTTGGAAAGGACCTCCAATCTGTAGTGGACTGGATGGCTCGTAAATTTTAATGTTTCTAAAACGAAGCTACTATCAATTAATCATCACAGACAATCGCACCTATCTCCTATTAGCATGGACCAGGCTTGCCTCCCAGTGAGTAAAACACTACGCCTCCTTGGTCTCACACTTTCAGTGGACCTCAAGTGGAATGACAATATCGAATCCATTGCTAAATCCGCTGCTATGAAAGTCGGTTCTCTGTGCAGGGCCCGGAGGTTTGTTCCGTCTGAATCTATACTGCACATTTATAAATCTACCATCCGCCCATGCATTGAATACTGTTGCCATATCTGGTCGGGTGCCCCTGCTATTCTCCTTGGTCTTCTCGACAAGGTACAGCGGAGGGTCTGTAATGTGATCGATACCGACTTAGCAGACCGCCTGCGGTCTCTCTGTCACCGGCGCGACGTGGCTTCCCTATGTCTCTTCTATAAATACTTTCACGGCTTCTGCTCCGATGAACTTAGATCACTGGTGCCCCCTAGGTTCGAATTTGCACGAGGTACTAGATTAGCAACTAGATCCCACCCTTTTACAGTGAAACCGATAAAATGCAACCGCAACTTCTACTCCAACAGTTTCTTTTCTCGTACTTCCCGACTGTGGAATACCCTTCCACATGACTGCTTCCCCGAGGGCTACAATCTCCAGGAGTTTAAATGTAAGGTCAATAGACACCTCCTAACACACTAACTCACTTCCATTCTTTCAAACACTCTTCCCATCCTCCCAACTACCTATCACCCCGCTTCTGACATTTCCTATATCTAACCACTCTTTCTATTTACCTTCCCCCATGTAGCCCCAAGCGCAATAGTGGCAGTGGAATGCCTTGCTTGGGGTGAAATGATTAAAAAAAAAATCTAGACAAAATTCAGTAAGACTACCATTCTTTTCCACTTCCCGCTGATAAGGAGACCATTAATGTATCCTCATATAAGCAGACATATGTTTTGATTTTCTAAGCGCCGCTTAAATGTGGCACAAGGCCGAAGGTATGGGGTACCCAACGAGGATCGAACTTACGACTTAATTCTGCTCTGATGAACTTAGCTCACTGGTGCCTCCTATATATGAATTTACTCGAGCCACAAGATTAGCAACTAGGTCACACCCTTTTACTGTGAAACCAATAAAATGTAAACGCAAATTCTACTCCATCAGTTTCTTTTCTCGCACTTCGCACCTGTGGAATTCCCTTCCATTTACTTGCTTCCCCGATATCTCCTATTTCACTAACCTGCATCCTTTCTCTCATGTTCCTTTCTCCGTCCACTCCACTCTTATCAGTATTCTCATCTTTTTCTTACCCACTTACTGACACCCCCTATAACCTGTCACTCTTTCTCATAACTTTCCTCCTATGTAATCCCCTGATCACCAGTGGCAGTAAAATGCCTTGATTGGAGCGATATGATTAAAAATAAAAAGGTTCCAGCGAGACACGCTTGCTAACCATTACACCACGTCAAGTAGACATCAATCAGTTTAGTGCCATACGTGAAACACACTTGGGCGATCATGTCTCTCTCGAGACATGACTGACTGGGCAGAAGATTATCCCGCAGTAGGTTGACATTGCTTTCTGCGGTAAACTGGTTGCCAGCCATGGCTATAGAACCCAATCTGTCCTGTTATTTAACCCATAACTGGATGGAAGAGACGGATTAATACCTTTCCCAAGGGTATTTGCGCGTAAGTGAATGCAATAAATTCAACTGGAATTCGAACTCGGGTCCTCGATTTCTCGTTCCGAGTCGATATCCACTGTACCACAACGCACATATGTTATCAAGAAAAGAAAACACAAAATAACAACTTTGATTTCTGTAGACAAAAAGAACTATGAAAAAAGGACATGTTTTGAAACAGACATCCAGAAGAAAAGTACATCTTATGGAGATAGACGCCAGTATAACGCATTCGTTCATTTTAATTCATCTCGAGAAAAAATTTATATCTAAAGATTAATTCTGATTTTCTTGGACGACAAAGAAAATTTAATTGCAATTTTGAAGTGGCCATGGACAAACAGGCTGTGTGGTCTATCGATCATAAAAAATCCATAGACAGATGAAAAAGATAAACTGTTGTTTTTAAGGATAGTGGAAATAATTTTATTTTCATTCCATCTCAAGTCTTGAATGGTCTGACTGATGGAGAAATCACAACATGAGAGGGAAGAGAGAAAACAAAGAGCAATTAGCACCGCCAATGTGAAACTTTAGTGCGAAGTGGAGACGTTAAGGAAGTCGGTGTAAAAAGAAGTGGCATGATTTCTCTGGCCATTCTCAGAAAAGAGCTGGACAAGTCCCAAATTTGGAAAACAGGAGGATGTGCGTTGTGGTGCAGTGGATATCGACTCGGAACGACAAATCGGCGAGCCGAGTTCGAATTCCAGTTGCATTCTATGTATTCCCTTACGTGCAAATACCCTTGGGAAAGGTATTAATCCGTCTATTTCTTCCAGTTATGGGTTAAATAACAGGACAGATTGGGTTCTGTAGCCTTGATCGGCAACCAGTCTACCGCAGAAAGCAATGGCAACCTACTGCGTGATAATCTTCTGCCCAGTCAGTCATGTCTCTTTCGAGGCATGATCGCCTAAGCGTGTATCACGTATGGCACTTAACTGACTGACTTGACTAGGAACGACAAATTAGGGATCCGAGTTCGAATTCCAGTTTATAATTTCCCTATATAATTTTGGTTATCGAACTGGTAATTTTTTAATTACTCTTATTACTTTATTTGTACTTATGAACAAATCCCCTTAAATATATATTTTAATATCTGATTTTATTTTTATCCTTATTCTTATATTTCTGTTGGTTTTGATTTTTTCTTATATTTATTTTATTTTATCTTTTCCAACGTTTAAATTCGTCTTTCCCTTTTCTTCTCTTCTCTCTTCTTTTTGCCATTTTTTTCTTTTTATTTATTGTTGTTTTTTTTTTTACTTTATCATTTTCTTCTTCCGGTTTAAAATTATTGACATGTCTGACTTTCCGTGACAAAACATTTGCTACAATACTGTCTAACAAGTCGTACACACACACCGTTCTTTGGGGTGTTAACCTCCCACCTCACTTAATTCATCTCATTGGCTGACCTTGTTTTTATTTATTTCTTCATTCATATATATATATATATATATATATATATATATATATATATATATATATATTCGCAGACAGAATGACTATATATATGTATTATCCCCCGTGGGGATCTTCATATCGAAATGGTCATTCAACATCATTGAATTAATCCTTTTTTAATATATATATATATATATATATATATATATATATATATATATATATATATATATATAGACAGAATAGTCATTCGGTGTATCACAGCTTATCAGTACGGTTAGACATCCGATTACTTTTTGCCAGGATTGAAATCCGACCGAATCGGCGATTCTACCTCTGACCTATGGGCGTTCGGTAGAAGAAACTATCTCCAGCGTGTGATATACCATGTAAACATACGCCAGTAACTGAGAGTGTTCTAATTCATTACTGAATGAACAATGCGTAGATGCTAGGGTAGCTGCTGTTTTTTCAAAGTCGATTATTCCTCCAGAGTGCTCAGTCAGGGTGTGAGAGATTTTATCTATATATGACAAAAAATTAACCACGTTTTACTGCCTGATGATGTTGTGTTAACATCGAAACTTTATAGCAACTGAGTTGCAGTATGCTAAAATAATAATAATAATAATAATAATAATAATAATTACCATATATTTATGCTGTAATATTGTATTGAGCGCCTTTTAAAGTAAATATCTAACTGTGGAGTGTACATCCATTTGCAACTTTTTACGCCTTCTTAGGTCCCCATTTCCCACTGACATTATATTGAATCAATTGCTAGGCCTGCAGCTAAGAAAATTGGTTCCCTCTGTCGTGCTAGACAATTTTTCTTGTCTAAATCTATCTTCAGGACATTGTCTTATTGCGCCTTCTCGGACTAACACTTTCCGCCGACATGAAGTAGAAAGATTATATTGAATCAACGGCTAGGTCTGCTGCTAGGAAAGTTGGTTCACTGTGTCGTGCCAGATATTTCTTTTTGTTAGAATCCATCTTGTTCATTTATAGATGAGCCATTTGTCAGTACATTGAATATTGCTATTATATCAAGTCTGGTGCTTCTGCTATATAACTCGGGATTCTGGACAAAATCCAAAGAAGGGCTGGTAATGAAATTGATTCTGACCTGGGATCTTGACTTTCCTGCCTACTGTTCCCTGGCTGCCGTTTGTCTTTTCTACACAGATTTCCATGGCAGTTGTTCTGATAAGCTCCACCCCTTAGTGCCTTAATGACATGAATTCAAGCAAACAACTAGATTGCCAAATACGTCCTCTCACTGTTTTGCTATGAAACTAGCTAGTCTGTTCACAAAATATGGCTTATTAATTTAATTAATTAGTCTGTTAAGAAAAGATGGCTTATTAATTTAATTAATTAGTCTGTTAAGAAAAGATAGCTTATTAATTTAATTAATTAGTCTGTTAAGAAAAGATGGTTTATTAATTTAATTAATGTCTGTTAAGAAAAGATGGCTTATTAATTTAATTAATTAGTCTGTTAAGAATAGATGGCTTGTCAATTTTATTAATTAGTCTGTTAACAAAATGTGATATATTAATTTAATTAATTAGTCTGTTAACAAAATATGGCATATTAATTTAATTAATTAGTCTGTTAACAAAATATGGTATATCAATTTAATTAGTCTGTTAACAAAATATGGCATATTAATTTAATTAATTAGTCTGTTAACAAAATATGGTTTATTAATTTTGATGCCTCCAGAACTAAAGCTCTATCCATTAATCATATGAAAGGCCACTCTGATCAATACAATGAGCATAGCTGATGCTAACCTCAATGAAAGTGACTCGTCGTGCCTTCTCGAACTAAACGTCCTCAGCTGATATAAAGTGGAAAGACGATACTGAATCAATCAATCAGGCAGATACTAAGAAATTTGGTTCACTGTGCTGTGCTCTCTCCGGAATCTACCATACATATCAATTAATAGCAACGAGAGTGTGAGAGATCTTATCTATATATGACAAAAAATTAACCACATTTTACTGCCTGATGATGTTGTTTTAACATCGAAACTTTATAGCTATTGAGTTATTAAGTACAGCCCACACACTAAGGAGAACTTTGTCTATGTAACGCTAGGGATGACGAGGAAGATAGAAAAAACAAGAAATGGAGCCATAACAACACGCCACGACCTGCCTTAGGTCTTCCCGCAGACTTGGTTGGTAGTGCGACCATAGCAGAAATTGAAATATGATGAAAAATGACATAATAATAATAATAATTGCCATATATTTATGCTCTACTTTTGTATTGAGCACATTTAAAAGTAAATATCTAACTGTGGAGTGTACATCCCTTAGCAACTCTTTACGTCTTCTTAGGTTCCCAAGAAAAAATGTCTAGCACGACAGAGGGAACCATTGGTCAGTCAGTTAAGTGCCACACGTGAAACACGCTTGGGTCAGCTTTAATATCTACAGATAAATATTGCTTTAATTTACTGTTTTTCTAATCATTTTGTGGCAAATTTCAGAATGTAAAGTAGCCCTGTATACGTGAATATACTCTTTATCTTAAAGCTTCATTTTTTTTTCTACATGATAAATACTTATACCATAATCCGGATTTTAGCATAGGGTTGTTATTAATAATAAAGCGATTTATACTTTTTCAGTCTATAATAATATCCTAAAACTATCTCCATCGTTGTCTTCAAAATTATGTTAATTGAACAATCTCCACGAAGAAACCAATCCCATGCTGAGCCGTCAAATTTATTCAACATAGCTTTACATAAATCTACATAAATAAATATGGGGCCTGATTTGGCGCCTTGCCGTCAGTCACTTACCGCTGTTAGATTTCCTCAGTGTCGTTTCTATAAATACTTTTATGGTAATTATTCGGATTAGCTCTTCGCTATGGTTCCTAGACTTTATGAATTTAAGAGCAGTATTAGATTCACAACAATGTCTTATCGATATACAGTTGAATTGGCTAGATGTAGCCGTAATTTCTATACTAACAGTTTCTTTTGAAGTGAATTCAACAGTTATACAAACATAGAAAGGGGCGTAAGACAAGGATGTGTTTTCTCACCGGATCTGTTCAGCTTATACAGCGAAATAATTATGAGATAAATAAAACAATTGCTTATATGAAACTGGCCGCTGAAAAATCGAAACATCACAAACACGACACAAGATGTCGTAAACTTAACAGCTTTACTCAAACAGCCCGCTGGATTTTAGTAGCACGGAAAGTGCTTACTATCATCATTAATGATGTTGCTATAACATTTCCTCTCTTAAGGTAATTCATTTTCTTTATCAATTTATTTCTATCTTTTCAAAATTACAAAATAAATAATTACAAATTAAAGATTCGGTTAGTCCAAGGGCGATAACCCACTCACGTTGAGAAATCAAACGTATAATTTAGCGTTTGTATTGTTCGTGTACGAATTCCAGTTGAATCCATTGTATTCACTTACGTGCAAATACCCTTGGGAAAGGTATTAATCCGTCTCTTCCTTCCAGTTATGGGTTAAATAGAAGGACAGATTGGGTTCTATAGCCTTGGTCGGTAACCAGTCTACCGCAGAAAGCAATGGCAACCTACTGCGGGATAATCTTCTGCCCAGTCAGTCATGTCTCTTTCGAGACATGATCGCCCAAGCGTGTATCACGTATGGCACTTAACTGACTGACTGATTGTTCGTCCCCACCCCCCGAGTTTCTTTCTCTTGTGTTATTTGTTGGAAGATCATTGTAATGATCACTAATTGATTTATTTCTTAAAAGTATATTTTTAAAACCTGAAAACGAAACAGGTTTCCTATTTCTTCGGAAATCTTGGTTAACTTTTACGTCATACAATTATGTATTTGCTAAATTGATCGTTCCTTCAGTGTTCCAACATATTTCCATATTTAATCTTATTCTAACTCTATCACCTCTTTTTAGAGTTGGTAAATTTTTGGCACCATGGAATGTGTTAAAATTCTTTTACATTCTATTTTTTACTAGTTTGTCTCTCTCCCTGATCCGTGCGAAATCAAGCTATCTTGATAATAATTTATTTGGATGTAAAGGTAACGTGTTTTTTTAAATTTTATTTTCCTTCCCATACAATATATTAATATACATATTTGAGTTTTGTTATCTTTTTCAATGAAACTGTTTTGACTAAATTAATTTGAACATTTAAAAAATATTTTCGTATTGGATCCTTTTCTACTAAAAAATATGTTTCTTCATTTAGAAAGAATCCTTCTCTGGCACCAAAACCGAATATATTAGATATCATCTTCCCTCTCATGCGATATATTAATGTACTTGAGTTTCGTTATCGTCAAAGCTTCAAAAGTTTCAAAAATATGGAAATATTTTTGAAGCTTCTCGATTGAAAAGACACTACATGGCAAAATTCTGTATCGACCAAGATTATCATAGTAACGAAGCAATTACATATCTAAAACTAAATCTAAACTTATTTATAAATGGAACTTTGTATGTGTATGTGTCTGTGTTTGTGTCCGTTACCTATAGACTCCGAAACGGCTGAACCGATTTTCTTGAAAATTTACCCAGTTGTACTATAAGCGTCTGTTTTTAGCTAGGTTTTGTGTCGAGGTACCCCCGATAAATATCGAAAATCGATAATCGAAAAAATCGGGTTATAGAAGGAGTGGTCTCATTTTAATCAAATTTGATACACTCATAGACAAAGACATAAGAAAGGATATTCAGAAGTTTCAAGGTTGCAGTTCTTACAATAGTGCAGAAAATCGATAATATATATATATAAGGCAAGATGTTTGTGTGTGTGTCTGTTTATCTGTTTGTATGTCCTTTATAAAAATCCACAATTTTTATACGATTCTCACCAAACTTCACACAAATACTCTTTAGGCTGAGTCTGAGCATTAGGACCATGGATTAGTTTTAAAGCTTTCATTACACCCGAGCAACGCCGGGCTATACTGATAGTGTATTATAAGTGCAATAAAAAAATAAAAAAATATATTACCATATATATTTTGATTAATTCGTACGTCATACAAAATTTAATTGGTTAAATTAATTTAAACATTTAAAAAAATGTTTTCGCATTGGATCCTGTTCTACTAGAAAATAATGACAATCTATGGATGATCCAACTGGAAAGAGATTCCTGGATGACCAAATTGATACCAATGTTATTTTCTTTTATAACCGTTCAAATTAACTTAACCAAAACCTTTCACTGCAGCATATTTATAAAATTGTTGGCTAGCTGTGCTGGCCAATTTAGGAAAAAACAGTTTTGGTGTCAGAGAAGGATTCTTTCCAAAAGAAGAAACATATTTTCTAGTAGAACAGGATCCAATGCAAAAACGACCCCTCATACCAAAAACAAGTCTTATTGTATGCTACTGTGTATATCTACGCTGGTTTCAGAATAGCACTAAGCACTAGTCAGTTTCTGACAAATGCTAGGGACCAACATTTCACGGTTTCTTGAAAGTATATGAATACACTAACAATAGGCAATGTCTGTTTTCTATAATATATTAAAAATGCATCACAAAACAGGTCTTATTGTACGCTACTGTGTATGTCTACACTGGTTTGGAAATAGCACTAAGCGTTAGTCAGTTTGATAAGTAGACAGTGTAATGGCGAGGAGCACTGTTTTTAGAACTCAATGATTCAGGTTACACTCACTTTTACTACTGACAGTTGATGTTTAGTCCTTTCTTCTTGCTTTCTTTTACAACATTTTGTAGGAGATCTGATATGTTCCTTTCTGTGTCTGCTATCAGCATTGTGTCATCTACATATCTAAGATTGCTAAGATTGTAGATGTCAATAACAAAGCCTAGTAGGAAACCTAATTCTCTAAGAATCACCTCACTATAAAAGTTGAACAATTCCGATGAGAAGACACAGAAAAAAATTACAATATGATGTCCACTGAATTTCGTTTGAATGACAATGATGAAAGTTATAATTCATATCTGTATTTTTGCCTGGCTGTGCTGGCCCATTTTTGGGAAAATTAAGAAATTGCTATTCACTGAAAATAAACGACTGAAAAGATGCTGATGGTGATTTCTCATGGGCACCACCATTTTGGTTTTGATCAGACACACTACAGTGCAGACTAATCTAAACGACACCTCCTCCACAGACAATATAATAAAAATATGTCACGAAAAAGATCTCATTGTACGCTACTGTGTATGTCTACGCTGGTTTGAGAACAGCACTAAGCACTAGTTGGGGTAAGCAGGTAGAGTAATGGCGAGGAGCATTGAATTTAAAACTCAGCGAGTCTGGTTACACTCACTTTCACAAAAATACACTTTTGAAAAGCATAGATTAATCACTTCCCAGCCCTCCGATAGGCTGCAAACGGAGATCGCTAGTCGTTGTTGTCCTTCTCTTGCCAACTCTAAAATTGACTGGTTGCCAACTGTAAAATTCAAAACGTAGCTACTTGAAGATATATAAAAACTAGCAGTATAGACCGGCGTTTCTCGGGTGTAATGAAAGCTCTAAAACTAATCCATGGTTCTGAACTCAGCCTAAAGACTATATGTGCGAAGTTTGGTGAGAATCGGATAAAAATTGTGGATTTGTATAGAGGACATACAGACAGATAAACAGATACACACACACAAACATCCTGCCTTATATATATATATATATATATATATATATATATATATATATATATATATTATCGATTTTCTGCACTATTGTAAGAACTGCAACCTTGAAACTTCTGAATATCCTTTCTTATGTGTTTGTCTATGAGTGTATCAAATTTGATTAAAATCGGACCACTCCTTCTATAACCCAATTTTTTCGATTATCGATTTTCGATATTTATCAGGGGTACCTCGACACAAAACATAGCTAAGAATACTCGCAGACGCTTATAGTACAACTGTGTAAATTTTCAAGAAAATTGGTTCAGCCGTTTCGGAGTCTATAGGTAACGGACACACACACACACACACACACACACACACACACACACACACACACACACACACACACACAGAGTTCCATTTAGAAATAAGTTTAGATAGATGTTTAGACATGGAACGCAGATATATCTGTGAAAGAAAATAATGATAGATTTCATTAACTATGAATGATACCGCTGGAAAAAAGATTCCTGTATGACCAAATAGATACCTATGTTAATTTTTTTAAATAACGTTTCAAGTTAACTTAACCAAAACATTTCACTGCAAATGTGGAAATTTCCATTTGATAGAAATAGGTAACTATAACGATGGTGACAACAATTTCTCATGGGTGCCACCATTTTGGTTTTGATCTTACATTCTGCAGTAGAGATTAGGCGAAACGACGGCTCAACAAACGATATAATAAACATGTCACAAAACAGGTCTTAATGTTGTACACTATTATTAGATAGAAATAATACAAAAATAATTAAAACATTTTAAAATAAAAAAAATGAAAATACGAAAATAATTTTTCCATCTTTTTACCCCACCAAAATACATAAGAATTAAAAATGAAAATAAAAAACACATAAATTTTAAACAAATCTTATTTAAAATGATTTTTGTGAAAATAATAAAAAATAAATAACAATTTTTGTCTTTTTTTAATTAATAAAAATGAAATTTAAAAATAAGAATATTTTCAAATTTAAAATGTTTGGAAGAGAAAATGATAATTTTCGTAGAGGTCGTAAATATTATGGTTTGCATGCCTGTATAACCAAAATAATTCCAATGTTATATCCTGTCTATTTTCTTTTATATCAAGCATTTTACTACTATATTTTTATAACATTGTTGCCTGGCTGTGCCGGCACATTTTAGGGAAATATGAAATTGCTGTTTGATTGAAATAGGTGACTATAAAGATGTTGATAGAGATTTCTCGTGCGTGGTGTTATTTTGGTTTTGATAAATTAAATACTACGATAAACGACCTCTCCACAGGCAGTATAAAAATACGTAACAAAACTGGTCTTATTGTATGCAACTATATATCTATGCTGGTTTGAAAATAGCACTAAGCGCTAGTCAGTTTCTAACACAAACGCTAGTGACCGTCATTTCAAGGTGCCTTGAAAGCATATAAATACGTTGACAGAAAGCAAGGTCTGTTTTGCAAAAAATATCTAAGGACATCTTGAAAACACGTATGCACACCGACAGCAGGTAATGTCATCTTCAGTATGATGTATAACGAATATACTTTTGTATAAGCCGATTTCAGGTATAGTGCGCCCGCTGAAGAATTTTGCATGATTATTACCACCCTCCAAAAAACAAAACAAAAAACAAACAAAACAAAACAAAACAAAAAAAACAAAAAAAAAAAAAACAACAAAATAACCGGTTACCTAAAATGCATGATTGTTAATCCATTCAAAAATTACAAACAGACATTAGAATAATGGTTAACAATCATGCATTTTAGCTGAAAATTTGCACTAAACAGAAGCTTGCACATAAATGAATACAACAAATTTGAGTGCAGAATTCGAACTCGGCTACTCCGATTTCTCCTTCAGAGCCGATATCCACTGCACCACAACGCACAAACATTCTTGCTCGTTTAGAATATTGCTGCCATACGTAGTCCGAGTCCCTTGGAATTTACCGTGAACTCGTTGATAAATTCCAAAGAAAAATAAAAAATATGATCGGTCTTGATGTAAACTGCCTGCATACAGACAGAAAATGAGTTCTACAGATATAATAGAAAGGGAGGTAAGACAAGGAGTTATCTTCTCACCGGATCGATTCAAACAGCGAAGAAATTATCCGGCCAGGATTCGTCATTGGCGGACATAATCTAAACAATATAAGATAGACAGATGACAGAGTGCTGATAGCAGACAAAGAAAGAAAATTACAAAACCTCCTACAGAAAGTATTAAAGGAAAACGAGAAGAACGGACTTAGACTACAAGAAAACTGAATGTGTGGTCATCAACAAAAATGAGAAGCCCAAAATGTCAGCTGCAGGTCACGCATACTAAACTCAAGCAGGTGCAGAAAATTAAATATCTCGGAAGTGTTTTAACAAAGGAAGGAGAGTGCGACATTGAAATTCGAATTTCGACACTGAAATTTAAAATTTTTTTTTTACAGAAAATTAAACTTCACTAGTCGAAAATATATTATAATCTTTTTTATAATATTCTTCCAATTCATTATTTGTTATTTGATTCTGATTTTGTACGACTCGCAACGGAAATGTGGTTCTACAGATGGATGCTGCAGATATCGTGGCTTGAGCATGCAAGCAACGATTAGGTTTTGGAAAGAATGGCTACGAAAAGGAAATTAATAGTGAGCACCAGGAAGAGACTACTGAAGTTCCTGGGACATGCAATGAGGAAGGAGAGCTTGGAGAACCTGATACTGACAGGCCAGATAGAAAAAAAAAAGAGACAGAGGAAGGCTCTTCAAATGTTCACTAAAGTCTTTTCACGTATTCATTAAATTTTCATTAAAGTCTTTTCACATATTCCCTATAATCAGGGCTGTCAATTCTCTATGCAACTTCTAAAATAACAAAGTTCTTTAGGGTCTTTATCGGAGTTTAACGCAGTTTAACCGAGTTTACCGAAGTAGAGCGAACGAGGAATCATAATTTTCGATTCTCCCATGATTAAAAAAAAAACAATAACGTTCTTTCGGGATTCCTATCGGAGGCACATTATTTAACATTAACTCTCTAAGTTAATCGGCGGCAGGCTTCATTCGACATTAACTCTTTAGCCATAAGTTGGGAACCTTTTTCCACAGTCGTTACATTTCGACTGTAATTCCAGCGACTCACTCCGACTCTAAACTGAGAACAACTCACAGCTTCTCAAAGCTACTCAACAAACTGAAAAACTGAAAAACTAATTTTTCTCGCCGAGTCTGGATTTTTATAACCCTTTTCAATCCTCTCGGGGGATCTGGCCGAGTCGAAGTTTTTAACCAATGAAATTATTTCCACCCACACGATTTGTGGCTCAACGAATGAGGTATAATCCTGAAACTGAGAACTGAGAATATTTAAATTCCCACAAATTTCTGTTCTCAGTAAATATCTGTTGAGGGACTTTAACCCCGCCTGACCCCATCAAATAATCCTGGCAATATTATTATGACTGCCATCATTTCGTCAAACTTCCACTTGGTCCAAAATAATGCGTATCGTATATGAAAAAGAAAGAAAAACATATTTCTCTCCTTCCCTCAAATTGTCAGTTAACTTATCTATTCCCCGAATTTTTCAAGTACATGATAGTATTAAAATAGCTATTTTTTCTATTCCCCGGACTTTTACAAGTATATGATAGTATTTAAATAGTTTTTTTACATAAGCTCACATCGCGAATTACAATAAAGCACAACCAATAATACTACTGATATTAATTCCTCTCTCTTCGCTGTAATAAACCAACAAAAGAAAGTATCCCCGCGGGAGATAGTGTCGCATGATGTCTTTTCCTAATATGTCGAGGATGTTGAGCATTTCTATCAATTTTTGATGCATATTTTGTCGAATGCCTCTGCATAGTATACAAAGCATAGGGGCAGTTTTTTTTCATTTGTGTTGCTCTTTCTGATAGCATCTTAAGCATAATTATTGCGTTTCTTGTTCCAGTGTCCTTGACAAAATCGCACTGTTTTTGTCCTATCTCTGACTTGATTCTGCTTCGCGCATCATCATCAGGATTCGGATAAAGAGTTTAGTTATGTGGCTCATTAAACTGATAGTTCGGTGGAGTTCGCATTCGTTTGCGTCTGGCTTCTTAGATAGAGCTATGAAAATTGATCTACTTAGGTTGATTGGTATTAAACTACTGTTGTAGATTTCATTAATTATTTTTGTAATTTTCTCTATACTGAAATCATCTAAGGCTGTCAGCATCTTTATTACAATTACGTCTGGTCTAGCCGCTTTGTTTCTATTCAGTTTGGCCATTGTAGTTTCCACTTCAGATATTTATATATAGAGCGTCGGGCCTAGGATAGAGCCCTCGGGACACCAGCGTTCGTGTGGTAAGATGTAGAGGCATGCCCATCCAAGACAACCTTCATTATGCAGTTTGATAGGAAATTATGGATCAAATCATAGGAAGCGTCTATTGATACCATAACCCTGTAGCTTGCTCAGAAGGCCAGTCTGACAAACCCTATCAAAAGCTTTGGAGATATCCAGGGCAACAGCTCGAGCTTCGCCAGACTTATCGTTTATGTATTCGGTGATGATCATTAGCATATCGGCAGTAGACCTGGCAAAGCGGAAGCCATACTGTCTTTCTGGGAATAGTTTATGGGCAGTAAGATGTTGAACTAATTCAACACTGATAATAGCCTCGAACTTCTTCTTCTTCTATGTGTCTTGTCCTTTCAGGACGTAGGCGATCATGGCCTTTTACGTCTCCCTATCCCTGGTGGCTCTTAGCACGCTTTCTCTTGTAACATCTCGTAGTCCCCGTTCTGTCATCCACCTGCTCAGGCCCTTCAAATATGTTATCCGCTGCTTTCCTCTGTCTCTTTTCCCTTCTATCTGGCCTGTTAGTATCAGGTTCTCCAAGCCCTTCTTTCTCATTGCATGTTCCAGGAACTTCATTTGTCTCTTTCTGATGCTCAATATTAATTTCCTTTTCGTTTCCTTTTTTTTCGAATGCCTCACATGCTCGGTCCATGATATCCGCAGCATCCTTCTGTAGAACCACATTTCAGCTGCTTCAAGGTTTTCCCTTCATCTTTGTTGATATTGTTCAACATTCACTGCCATATTGAAGAACTGACATCACATAGCAATCTAGTACTCTCTTCTTTGATTCTAGTGAAAGTTTTCATGTGTCTTAATATTTTACTCAACTTCTGGAACGCGTCCTTCGCCATGCCAATTCGCCTTTGGATCTCTGTGTCGCACTTTCCATTTTCGGTTAGAACACTTCCCAAACACTTTTCCGAAAATTAGTAGGAGACTGAAAGGGCAATAATTGGAAGGGTCCGAGGGTTCATCTGAGTTCTTAATTACAGGAACCACAGAAGAGAACATCCAGCAGGCAGGAAAACAGGAAGCAGAGAAGCAGTAATTATAGAGTTTAGATAGGACAGGGGCACAGTTTTCTTTTCAGGACAATGACTGGGATTCCGTCACCTCTGCTCGCCATGGGGGTCAAGTTTTGAGATTTATTTTTGGGGTTATGTTATCATCTTTCAGTTGAGCCTCAGTCCTAAGAGGGAAGTCAGGTGCCAAAACTCAAGAGAAGTCAAATGTGGAGTTAAACGAGAGTCTTCGAGCAAAACACTCGACCTTGTCCACAGAACATTGTTTTCATTCTAATTAGCGACTTAAATGCAAATAGATATAAATTAAAAATTTCCAGTGTGCGGAGATCTTTTTAATCACTTCACTCAATGTAAGGCAGTAAAGCCATTAAGACACTAGGAGGTTACTGAGTGCAATAAAAAAGGTAAAACGGGAAACATTATTAAGGAGCGAGAATAATAGAAGAGTAATCAAGAAGACAGGATGTGCGTTGTGGTGCAGTGGATATCGACTCGGAACGATAAATCGGAGAGCCGAGTTCGAATTCCAGTTGAATTCATTGCATTCACTTACTCGCAAATACCCTTGGGAAAGGTATTAATCTGGCTCTTCCTTCCAGTTATGGGTCAAATAACAGGACAGATTGGGTTCTATAGCCTTGGCTGGCAACCATTCTACCGCAGAAAGCAATGGCAACCTACTGCGGGATAATCTTCTGCCCAGTCAGTCATGTCTCTTTCGAGACATGATCGCTCAAGCGTGATTCACGTATGGCACTTAACTGATTGAATCAAGAAGACAGTAACTAACGGTTGTCATTGCATTAGAAATTTTTGAAGTTCAAAGTTGACTGGAAAGCATAGAACCGGAAGAATGTTTCACAAGCGAGAATTTCGTAAAATGAAACTGTTAGCATAGACATTACAGTTATATCTAGCCATCTTTACTGTAATAGATGAGACCTTTTAGCCAATCTAGTACTGCGTTTAAATTCATGAAGTCTAGTTTGTTTACGAAGAGCTCATCCAAACAAGGGCCATGAATGTATTTATAGAAAAGGTACAGGGATGCTTACATTACGACGGTGAAAAGCGGATTGAAGCCGAAATGCCAGGTAAAAACAAATAATATTGCAGATTCTTGTTTCAATTTTATAAAAGATTTCTACATATAGGGCTATACATTTTACTTCCACTTTACACCTGTTATTGAAAAATAGCCAATAGTTGTAAATATTAAAGTTTCGTAAGCTCGTCTTATTATGCGTGATTTTCAATTTTGATAGTAATATAATTTTGAGTTAGACTCAACAACATTTAACGAAAATGAATAGTGTAAGTATTCATCGTATCTTACGGAAAATCTGTACACATATCAGCTGTCACGAAATAAACTGCAGTATTGATTGAGAACATCGTAACTTCTTTTCACTTCTTTTCTCTTTTGTTATTTCTACATGATTGCCGTTGTCTGCCTTCGACCGATACAAAATAACGGTGATGCTTATATTAAACTAGCTTAGCTTGGTATAAAAATAGGCTTTTCTCTGAAGATTGCAATGCAATCATTTTACAAAATATAGACAATGCCAAACATTAACTTTGTTATCAATCATATACGCCTTTCTTGGTACTTACTTATCGGTCAAGATTTTCAAAGATCAAGAAGTGATTTACACTACAGGCCAATGTAAAGAGCAAGTGTGTAGAACGTTACCGGATTTGAATCTCACCACAGTAAATTTTTTAAGAAAGTATTTTCTTGATATTATTGGTCTATGGGGAGAACACAGCATGAGGCACTTTGAAAAATGCCTGAAAACCAAGCCACGTGTCGACCTAAGTCTTGTGAGCAAAATTAGGGAGATGATTCTGATAATGCTAGCTCTTTTAGATTTATAATACATATATACATTAATTATAAAACATATCAGAATAAAACAAATAGTATATATATATATATATATATATATATATATATATATATATATATATATATATATATACTAGCGGTATAGCCTGGCGTTATTCGGGTGTAATGAAAGCTTTAAAACTAATCCATGGTCCTGGAGCTCAGGCTCAGCCTAAAGAATGTTTGTGTGAAGTTTCGTGAGAATCGGATAAAAATTGTGGATTTGTATAAAGGACATACAGACAGATAAACACACACACACACACACACACACACACACACACACACACACACACACACAAACATCTTGCCTTATATATATATATATATATATATATTATCGATTTTCTGCACTATTGTAAGAACTGCAACCTTGAAACTTCTGAATATCGTTTCTTATGTCTTTGTCTATGAGTGTATCAAATTTAATTAAAATCGGACCACTCCTTCTATAACCCGTTTTTTCGATTATGGATTTTTGATATTTATCGTGGTCACCTCGACACAAAACCTAGCTAAGAACCTGAAGCAAAAACTAAAATAAAAGGGCTGAAAAAATACAGACATACAGGCAGATAAACAGAAACACACACAAACATCTTGCTTGATATATATATATATATATATTATCGATTCTTTGCACTATTGTAAGAACTGCAACCTTGAAACTTCTGAATATCGTTTCTTATGTCTTTGTCTATAAGTGTATCAAATTTCATTAACATCGGACCACTCCTTCTATAACCCGTTTTTTTCGATTATCAATTTTCAATATTTATCGGGGGTATCTCGACACAAAACCTAGCTAAGAACACTCGCAGACGCTTATAGTACAACTGTGTATATTTTCAAGAAAATCGGTTCAGCCGTTTCGGAGTCTATAGGTTACGGACACACACACAGAGACAAAGTTCCATTTATAAATAAGTTTATATTACGGAAAGTTCCAGAAATTTAAGAAACGGATTAACTACCGATATATTTAATCCATTTCTTAAATTTCCTGAACTTTCCGGACATATTTACAGATGTGCGTTGTGGTGCAGTGGATATCGAACTCGGAACGACGAATCGGGGTACCGAGTTTGAATTTCAGTTGAATTTCTTGCATTCACTTACGCACAAATCTCCGTGGGAAAGGTATTAATGCCTCTCTTCCCTCCTGTTTTGGGTTAGATAATAGGACAGATTTGGTTCTATAGCCTTGGCTAGCAACCAGTCTACCACAGAAAGCAATGGCAACTATAATCTTCTGCCGAGTCAGTTATGTCTCTTTCGAGACATGATCGCTCGAAGCGTGTATCACGTATGGCACTTAACTGACTGATCAGCATATTTAATCTATTTGTTTGAAAATTGTTTTTAACAGATATTCATATTTGAGTAGATTTTCTTTTTTTAATTAAATATAATTAAATTAAATATAATTAAATATAATTAAAATTATAAATTAAAATTATAAATTAAAATAAATTATAATAAATTAAATTATAAATAAATTATAATTATAAATATAATAAATATTATTAATATTATAAATTATATAGATAAATTATAATTATAAATAAATTATAATAAATTAAAATTATAAATTAAAATTATAAATATAATTAAATATAATTAAATATAATTAAAGTATATTTGTATAAATAACTCTGCAAGTCTGAATATTTTGAGAAAATCTTTGTGATGAAAATATGTTTCATTCGGCAGGATTTGAACCTGTGACCCCTAACCACACATGGGAAGCCATCAATTGATCTGATGCGTCTTAACCGCTTGAACAGAAATGATTTCACAGTTTAAGGAAAGATATTTACATGAAATCGAAAAATTGTGTTTATAAGGCTTGATTTAGCTTTGTTTAAACTGTTGAATCATTTGTGGTTGAGCGGTTAAGATGCTTCAGATCATGTGATGGCTTCCCTTATGTTGTTAGGGGTCACAGATTCGTCTCCTGCTGAACGACACATATTTTCATCATGAAAATTTCTCAAAATATTTAGGCCAGTAGAGTTATAAATATAAAAAATAATATCTACTCAAATACAAGTATCTGTTAAAAATAATGTTCCAACAAATTATATATATATATATATATATATATATATATATATATATATATATCATACACTTGTTTCACTGTATGCGCATCCAGTAGTGAGCGATAGTAGATTTATTGTTGTACAAACATACTTCAACTCCGACAGAGCCTTCTTCTATGTGCCTTGTCCCTTCAGGACGTAAGCAGTCATGATCATGGCCTTCCACGTTTCTCTATCCTAAGTGGCTCTTAGCACGCTTTCTCGTGTTACACTATGCAGCCCTCGCTCTGCCATCCACCTACTCAGGTCCGTGACTCGCTGCTTTCCCCTGTCTCTCTTTCTTTCTATCTGGCCTGTTATCAGATTTTCAAAGCCCTCCTTCCTCATTTCATGTCCCAGAAACTTTTGCTGTCTCTTCCTGATGCTCGACAGAGGCACACTACTGAATTACTCTTAGCTACGTTTTGTGGAAGAGAGAGAGAGAGAGAGAGAGAGAGAGAGAGAGAGAGAGAGAGAGAGAGAGAGAGCTTAATTAAGCAATAATCTAGCATTTTCAGCAGTCAAACGAGTTCAGTCTTCTGAAAGCCTCGGTTACGACGATGTGTTACACTTAGCTAGCACTTCCGAAAGGCTTTTGTAATAGTTTTCAGTCACTTCCCAAAGTCGTCGCACGTTCGGATCGTCTTCTCATGATGATATTATTGTCTCATGTTTGATTTGAACCCGAATCTCATGGTCACCGTTCTAACGACTAGGTCATACGTCCATCTCTAATCTTCATATTGATATATTGATATTAACATCATTATATCTAATTTCACAGTGTATACGTGAAAGGTTTACTCGCAAAAGAAAGAAAGATTAAAGTTTTAGTCAGTTTAAAAGATCAAAGTAATAATTTGATTAAAAACAGCAATACCGTCAATCTTTTTCGTTTGTCTCCAATACTTCCCGCTATCATTTTACAAACTTTTTCTCTCTGTTTTACTCTAGTTTTCCTCTTTTGCAACTTTCCTTCCTTTTCGAAGTAGGTATGAACAAATTGATGTCTACATATATATTAGATGTGCAACACATTATAAGGAACGCACAGATGTTGCATTGATTCCATATGTAAATAATTCTTTTGATATCTGAGATCCTAGCTAGAATATAAACGTAAATTGGTATCAGACTATATATCGTATTTTTTCTTATTACGAGCCAAATATACATGCCTATTTTGGAATATATTCCAAATGAACACATCGATATTCGATAAAGTATAATATCAAGTTCTGAGACCGCTCCCTGGTTGACCACGTCTTCAAAGATATAATCGTACTCACTACACTTGGCCAATTGCGGTTTGGTTATGTTCGTTTGCTTGTTTCGTTTTGTTTTATGGCAGTATAGCCCGGCGTTGCTCGGGTGTAATGAAAGCTTTAAAACTAATCCATGGTTCTGGAGCTCAGACTCTTTGGACGTTGGCACGAAAGACTAAAAGTTTCCAGTTAAAGCGAAACCGTAGACTGAAAGAAAAATGAATGGATGTAAGTCAAATTTTGTTTTCCTGGTATCGATTTAAATATATATATATATATATATATATATATATATATATATATATATATATATATATTTTTTTTTTTCTGCACTACTGTAAGAACTGCAACCTTGAAACTTCTGAATATCGTTTCTTATGTCTTTTCTATGAGTGTATCAAATTTCATTAAAATCGGACCACACCTTCTATAACCCGATGTTTTCGATTATCGATTTTCGATATTTATCGGGGGTACCTCGACACAAAACCTAGCTAAGAAAACTCACAGACACTTATAGTACAACTGTGTAAATTTTCAAGAAAATCGGTTCAGCCGTTTCGGAGTCTATAGGTAACGGACACACACACACACACACACACACACACACACACACACACACACACACACAAAGTTCCATTTATAAATAAGTTTAGATCAACCTCAATGAGTTATTTAATGCCAACAAGATTTTTTGGATAGGTTCGTATGCATAAAATATGTATTCTTTGTAAGAATTTTTATTTATTAAAAAATGTTTCACATCTATCAGCCTGCATCATCGAGAAATTTTAGTAAAGTTCATCAACACATTTCCATCACTAAAACTTTTAGCATACGCAAGTTGTTAGTCGTAAAAAAACTATTTAAAGAAAAATGGGGCGTCTATTTCAAATACGAATTGTCAACTAGTAATTTCAAATACGAATTGTCAACTAGTAATTTTGAAGGTTTTTAATAATGTACACCTATTTGCAAATTAATTGTCAACTAGAATAACATTTAAGTAATAAATATATGTAAGTCTGGTTATTGATATCGCATATTTCCACGTATTAGGCGACCTACTGATAAGACGAGACCCAGAATCTAGGTAAATATTAATTTTATCTGATATCCATAGTCTAAGACATCCGACGGGACCCCTAAGACGAAACTGTAAATGACTATGTTTATGATGAGCTCTTTGCATCAGATTGTAATGACCATAGTAGTTTTGAAGGGTTTTAATAATGTACACCCTTGTGCAAATTAATTGAAACCACTATTTTAGTTTCCTTTCTTTCACCTTATGGTCAGTAACGTAGTGTATGATGAAATTTGTTTGTCCCGGAAAAATATCGCGTCAATCCATTATTGCATCCGATTTTATTACACCCAGGCATTAGTCTTGACTGTTTATTAGTTGTCTTCCGACTATTGCCTGTAATGGACGGTACTCCAAGAAAGCGTACGAAAATCGTAACAATGCCCAAAGACACTAACAAGCCTTGGCACTTCGAGGTGGTGTAATGGTTAGCAAGCTTGTCGCGCTAGAATCATTACAGTTTAGTAGTGAGTTTGATTCTCATTGGGTGTCCCATACTTTCGGTCTTGTGTCACATCTAAGCTACGCTTAGAAAATCAGCACACTGGCAAGCCTTACAGAGAGATCGCAGATATTGTTGATATCAGCCTTTCAACTGTCAGTAGTGTGATCAAGGCAAAAAATTAAAAAAAAAACAAAAAACAAAAACAAAAAAAAAATGAATCTATCAGCCCAAAACGTACAGGAAAATGAGGTCGGAAGAGATAACAACGCCAAGAGACGAGCAGGGAAAGTGTGAAAGATCCTAGGAAAACATTATTTGTTTTGTTTCAATTAATTTACACAAGGGTGCATGTGACTGTCTTATGCTATTTTTTAATTCTGTAATGAGAAATAAAGATTAAAATGTCATCTTAACCCTCTAGGGCCATTCGTATCACATTTGATACAGTATTTCCCTATAAGGAAACATTTGGTATTTCCCAATAAGGAAACATTTGGTATTCATTGACTGAGCAGTCAGTACTGCTTTCATTTGAAATTTATAAAATATTTCTCTTAAAAAATTTTTCAGGAAAATATTTCTTTCAAGGCTTGTTTTCATACTGTATCAAATATGATACGAATAGCCCTAGAGGGTTAAATGTTATGTTGTTTAAAAAATACTACATAATCTCTGCAAAAAAGTTTGCATGTGATACTAAATGTTGTTATTACTAAGCACAACAATGATAATGACTTTTAATTTGAAATATATATTGTATGTTATCCTAAATTTTGTTATTTAGCCCAAATATGCGAAAAATGATTGGTGTGAGGGCACCCATAGCAAGTCAAGAACGAAAGATTTATTTATATTACTTTTTACATGTGCGTGTTGCAAATTATTGTACAACCGTCTCTCGAATACTGCATTTAAATGTTAAATCAATAAATAAAAATAGTTTTATTACATTTATAACTGAAGTACAGCATTATAATGTGAATTGCTTCAACTAGATATATTCACATCAGTAGTTACCATACTGAGGCACTTGTTAGTCTGCTGCGATCCATGGCTCAAGCATACTAGCCTACTTACCAGTGTCAATATACCGCAGGATTTAAGGTTAGCTTTCTGTAACTGTTAGACGACATAGAAGTGTAATCGGCTGATCTTCCTAATTTGAATATATATATATATATATATATATATATATATATATATATATATAACATAAATATGTTATAATATCACTACAAAAGTAGCTATTTTGTTTTGGCACTACTTGTGTCTTATCAAGTAATGTTAAGAGTTAAAGTTAAAGAGTTTTAAAAGGTTCAAAACTAGCCAAACGCCCTCCATCAGGGAGACATAGTCTGTGGTCACCAATCAAAATACAAGTAATTTCTAATTTTAGAAACATAAGAACAAAATCTGAAAATAATTTATTGAGGGAATAATCTCAATATTTGATTAAAATAGAAATCGTTATTATTAATTAAATATTAGTTTCACTTTACAATAAAAATAAAAATTTATCTTAAAAAAATTATATATATTTGCTATGAATTAATATTAGAGACTACGAATAACACTAAGTTTAACAAAGCATTAGATTTTAATTATTTTAAAGTTATTCAAATAAGAAACGGAGAGAAAAGTGATAGACACACTCACACACAAATATACATGCCCGTTCAGAGATTGTATCTCTGGTACTAATAATAAACTCACTACATATATTGGTTTTACTACAACCACGCTTTCCCGTAGACTTACCTGTCATCTTCCTGATCAGAGTACATTTAAACAACATTTCTTAGAAAAACATAACCCTGTAGGTAATATCAGTCAGATTTTAGTCAACAATACAATAATCCTTACTCATACAAACAGTAAAAAGAACCTTTAGATATTGGAGGCCGTCTACATTAAATCCAAACAATCCACACTTAATAAAATCACGATTAAATCTGGTCATAACACATCAAATTGCATTTAAAAATATGGTTATGTTATCATTTCGAGCTCTCACGCGTTGTGACGTCATAGAACCGCATTACAAATTTACGAACTGCGTTTACTATTTTTGGTAACTGTTATCGTTGCTTAGCAAAGTTTTATGTCAACACAAGATAAAATCGTCACTGATGGTGTATGTTTTTATGTTAACGTTCTTGTAACCTCTCTGAATATGGCTCATGTGAGCTGAAAGCTTAGAACCAAATTAATAAAAATTTATCCAAATGTTGGATAATTTTTTCTTTATTTTCAACTGAAATTAAAGCCAAAATACGACGTTTAGAACGGCTCATGTTTAAACATAATAGATATTAATTGTCTCTTATATTTAACAGTATATGTTTAGGAAATTATTTACTGCCACGATACACTACATATATATAGCTATAAATAAATATATACATATATACACATACACATACATATATATATATGCAAAAATAAAAAATTTGCAAACAAAAATACATATATGTATATATACAGACATACGCACACATTCACGAGCATACAAACATATATACTTACAAATACACACTCACACTCACATGCACACACACATATATATATGCATACGCATACACATATACATGTAAAACAATATATCAATATGCCTACTAGTACATAAACTCATATGCACACCTACATACATGCATTTATACATAGGCAAACCCATGCACCCAAATATATATATATTCAAATATAACGCAGGTAAAAACCAACAGAAAAAACTTATATGCAAGCAATTAAACCCAGGTATTAATAAAAAATTCTGAAACCATGTGAAATTGATGCCCTAAGAATCATTGTTATTAAATATTAATTGGACAATCTGTGCCATAATAAAACTTATTAAATATTAGCCAGATGGCACATGCTAGATTAAAAATTATCAAATATCAACAGGATAATCTATGTTAGATTAAATACCTCATTAGTAGACAAGTTGACAGTCAAAATTAACAGATTAAATACTAAACAAATTATAATATAATAATAAATGCCAAATTAAATACTTAGTAAATATTAATTTGACAATCTATGTCAAATGAAATACCCAACAAATAAGGGTAAATAACAATTTACATCAGTGAACATACTATACATATAATAATAATATTACAGCCTACATTGTAAAGTAAAAAGTGAACTATGTTTGCAGTTAACAGTAAGTTCATTACGCTGGTTTAACAGGTTAACCTTTTCCTTAAATCTGATTATTTCTAACTTCTCATTAAGACAAATCAACAAGGTTCACGGAGGGAATTACAAGTTAGCGCCCTTCTTAAAATAATGACGAGAATTCTTATTTAGGATTGTTATTGCAATGTTTTGTTAAAACTATTAACGATGTGATGGGGAAATTTGTACGGATATTTTATTGTAGAATTCGCCATAAATTTATTCAGTCATTAATTTAAGAATTAAGAATTCATCAGAACATTAATATAGCAAAACCGTGAAATTTTCACTTGTCTTTCTAGTAAAATATAAACGCTTTATCAACTTTTCACCTTTTAGATCAGGGATTACCAGGACGATGACTCCTTAATTTTATATATGTTAATGTTATATATATATATATATATATATATATATATATATATATATATATATATATATTGTTTTTCTTTAATCCGAAGTGGAAGAGTAGGAAGGTAAATTCCAAGAACCTGATCCTAATCAATATTAAAAATTTTGAATATTAAAAAGTGATGCAGGCAGAGAGCTCAATGTATTAAGAATACAGAACCAATATAAATTAGAGAACATTTTCAAAATTCAAAGGTGTCGGATGTACATTTCGACATAGGATTTCTAATAGAGACTCTACATCACGTCAGCGACATTGTTTTTCCAAATGGCGAAGGCCCTGAGTTAGTGTGGAGGGGTTTTTGGTTAACAACGGTCACAAAGTGGAAAAGGACAGAGCTGGTAGTCGCGGGGTTACAGGGTGTTGAAATGGTATATTTAGGAAGGGGACGAATAGGAGTTCATATTTTATAAAGATAGACAACTAAATGAGTTAAATTACTTTTTAAAGTTAAGATTTTGGGCTGTTTGAAGAGGTGTATTTAGGCGAGAAGGAATGGGTTTCAATTCGAATAATTAAATTTAGAATTTAAATTCCCGTTGACTAGATGTTAGAATATAAATTAAAAGGAATCAATTTAAGTTTTAATCTTAATTTTACCCTAATGTTAACCTTAAAAAGTATTTTAACCCCCCTACCTTCCTATCCCAAGCTCCTTTAACTGCCTATCTTTAGAACATATGGATTCTTTTACTAAACCCCTTTTTCCTTGGTTAACACATATATGTATATATATTTTTTTTCTCTAATAATTTTTAAACTGATAACTTCCTGTAATTGGCATTTAACTCGCTTCTACCTAAAAGGTTTAATCCAATAAACTTTAAAAAAATTTTTAAATCTTATATTGAAACCCATTCCTTCTCGCCTAAATACACCTCTTCAAACAGCCCAAAATCTTAACTTTAATATATATATATATCTTAATGTCTACTCAAATAAAGTGAAATAATATTTCCACACAGTTAAAAAATATAATGATGTGCAATCGACATCATATTTGAGTATGATTATTTTCAGAACAGTGAAAGAGATAGAATGCTTGCTACAGAGAGAGAGAGAGAGAGAGAGAGAGAGAGAGAGAGAGAGAGAGAGAGAGAGAATACGAAAGAATGTGTAAGAGAAAGTGCAGCGTGTTTCTGTGTGTGTGTGTGTGTGTGTGTGTGTGTGTGTGTGTGTGTGTGTGAATGTGATTGTGCGAAAGAGTGTGTTAGGGTGAAAACGAATGAAATTGAGTCAGTGTGTGGGGGTGTTGAGTGAAAGTGTGCATTAGAATGTGAATGTGCTCGTGAGAGAGGGTGAAAATGAATGAGTCAGTGTTTTTGGGTGTGGATGTAGTGTTAGAGCGTAAATTAGAATGTGAGTGAGTGTGCGTGCGTGTGTGTGCATGCATGTGCGTGCATGTACGTGAGTGAGGGAGAGAAAGTGTGAGGGTGGGAATAAATGTGATTTAGTCAGCGTTTGTGTGGGTGTGTGGGTGTTGTGATAGTGTGAATCAGAATGTGAGTGAGTGGGTGAAAGAGAGAGAGAGAGAGAAGGTGAGAATGAATGAGATTGAGTCAGTGTGTATGGGAGTGTTGTGGTAGAGCTTGAATTATAATGTGTGTGTGTGTTTAAGAGAGAGAGAGAGAGAGAGAGAGTGGAAGACGATAAGAATGAATGAGATTGAGTTAGTTTTTGTGTGCGTATAGGGAGTACTGTGTCAGAGTGTGAATTAGAATGTGTGTGTGTGTGAGAGAGAGAGAGAGAGAGAGAGAGAGAAAGCGAGAGAGACATTATAGTGCATAGATTCGTTTATTTTTGTCTTGATTTCTTTTTTTTTCAACATGCCCACTAGAACAACATAATATCTTAGAAAATGGACTTTAATTTATTTAAATGACATGTATATATTTTCGTGACTGTGCCTAGCCCCCTTTCTTTTTCGAGTGTCAATTTCCACCCCTTTTTTCTCCGTACCTCACTATACTTACGTACTCTTCTCTTGCGTACATTACAAGATATAAACTTGATTCACTGTCAAGCTTAATTTAACAGTTAAAAAATACGTTAAAAATTAGCAAATCATAAGGTTGTATGGATATCTTTTTTTTAATCATTTCACCCCAAGCAAGACAATAAAGTCACTAAGACACAATGATTGTCATTGCATTTAAATTTTTTGAAAATCATTGTTGACTGGAAAAGTAAAAAGCCGGAAGAGAGTTCCAAAGCGAAAGAAGAAACTGTTAGGAGTTATAATAATATGAGAAGAAGAAGACATAATTAAAGAGAGAGAACAACGAAAAAAAAAAAAAACAGTAGATAACGAGTGGCATTGAATTTAAATTTTTGAAGATCAAAATTGACTGAAAAAGTAAGAAGCCGGAAGAGGGCTCCACAAGTAAGGAGAAGAAACTATTAGCCTAGGACTTATAATAATATGAGCAGAAGAAAACATCAATTAAGGAGAGAGAACAATAAAAGGAGAGGAATCAAGAAGACAGTAGATAACAATTGTCATTGCATTTCTATTTTTGAAGATCAAAGTTGACTGGAAAAGCAAGAAGTCGGAAGAGAGTTCCATAAACAAGAGAAGAAACTGTTAGCATAAGACTTGTAATAATATGATAAGAAAACATAATTAAGGAGAGAGAACAATAAAAAAAACAAGAATTAAGAATACAGTAGGTAACGATTGGCACTGAATTTAAATTTTTGAAGATCAAAGTTGACTGGAAAAGCAAGAAATCGGAAGAGAGTTCCACAAGTAGTAAGTGTGAGGGAAGAAGCCATTAGCATAGAACTTATGGTTATACCTCGCCAATTCAACTGCAAAATGATGAGACTTTGCCGCCGATCTAGTCAGTCAGTCAGTCAGTCAGTTAAGTGCCATTCGTGATACACGCTTGGGCGATCATGTCTCGAAAGAGACATGACTGACTGCGCAGAAGATTATCCCGCAGTAGGTTGCCATTGCTTTCTGCAGTAGACTGGTTGCCGACCAAGGCTATAGAACCCAATCTGTCCTGTTATTTAACCCATAGCTGGAAGGAATAGATGGATTAATACCTTTCCAAGGGTATTTGCGCTTAAGTGAAAATTCGAACTCGGCTCCCCGATTTCTCGTTCCGAGCCGGTATCCAATGCACCACAACGCAGCTCCGCGACCATACGTGTCGGTATTGACACTTTCTTTCTGCATAACAAACCCTAACGAGGAAAGTTCGTAAGAGCAACTATCACAGATTATTTATAGGTGAAGCACAGGGAAGCAGCGTTACGGCGGTGGGAAAGTGACTGGAATCGAGATGCCAGGTCAAGACTAATAACATTACAGATCCCTTTTCGGATTTTATCAACATTGTGAACCGGTGAACTATCTACCAAGAATATCATTGAATTCCTGATTACTAGAGTACCTGGATTTTATATTATAATGTTTCGTGATGATAATGACATTGTAAAGGTATTTCTCTAAGTTATGAATGGAAAGTATTTGGATATGAGAGATCGTGATAATGTCATTATAATCGTATTCTAAATTCATGAATGAAACAATTCATTGACTTTGCATATAATTACTTTGCTTAGTCTACATTGCATTCATAATAGAAAAATAAGGTTGTCAGAGTTATACTGTAATGCTGTGTGTATACAACGCAGATCTGTCATCTAAAATCGTCCCCAAGAGTCTGCTGCCACTTGTATATCGTTGTTCAAATTAATTGAAACAAAACGAATAATGTCTTCCTAGGATCTATCAAATTTTCCCTGATCACGTATACGTATTTTTCTCTTCCGACCGCAATTTTCCTTTACGTTATGGACTGAGATAGATAGATAGATAGATAGATAGATAGATAGATAGATAGATAGATAGATAGATAGATAGATAGATAGATATGAACAGAGATATAGCCTTATTCAAATTAATTAAAACAAAACGAATAATGTCTTCCTAGGATCTCTCACACTTATCCTGATTACGTACACGTCGTCTCTTTCCGATCGCATTTTCCTTTACGTTTTGGACTGAGATAAAAAGATAGATAGATAGATAGATAGATAGATAGATAGATAGATAGATAGATAGATAGATAGATAGATAGATAGATAGATCGATCGATAGATAGGGAATATATTGAGATAGCTAGCTAGCTGGCTAGATAGATAGATCTGAACAGACTGGGATAGATAGATAGATAGATAGATAGATAGATAGATAGATAGATAGATAGATGTGTTCAAATTGACAGAAACAAAACGAATAATATTTTCGCACTTTCCTTGATTACGTATACGTCGTCTCTTAGCGTTATTTTTCTCTTCCGATCTCATTTTCCTTTTTGGACTGATGGATCTAGTTTGTTTCTTCACCTTGATGACACGACTGACACTTGAAAGGCTGACACCAACATTATCTGCGCTTTCTCTGTAAGCTTTGATAGTGTGTTCGTGCCGCGTTACAATTTTGGTACGCTTCCTTGGAGTAACATCCATTGGAGGCAACTGCCGGAGGACAACTAATCGACAGTCAGGACAATAGTGTCTAGAAGTGATAAAAATCTGATGCAATCACGGGTGACGCAATATCTTTCAAGGCCAAACAAATGTCATCATGCACCCTGAAAATAGACTCATATTACTGCACACCATTGCGAATTACCTAATCAGAGGAAAAAAATAGAAATCGATTACTCTCTATAACTACTTCTTCTTCAACTTCTTCTATGTGCCGAGTCCGTTCAGGACGTAGGCGATCATGGCCTTCCACATCTCCCTATCCCTAGTGGCTCTTAGCATGCTTTCTCCTGTTAACACATCCAAACTCCGCTCTGCTATCCATTTGCTAAAGTCCGTCAAGTATGATACACGCTGCTTTCTCCTATCTTCCTTCCCTCTTTCAGACTTGTGAGTGTCAGATTCTTCAAGCCCTCTTTCCTTATTACGTGTCCCAGGAGCTTTAGCTGTTTTTCCCTGATGTTAAGTATTAGTTTACTTTTCGTTTCCATCATCCACGAAACCTCATTGTTGCTCATATGTTCAGTCCATGGTATCCTCAACATCCTTCTGTAGAACGACACTTCGGTTGTTTCAAATCTCTCCTTTATCTCTGAGAAGATTGTCCAGTATTCATTGTCATATTGAAGAAGAGACATCAGATAGCAATCCAGTACTTTAATGGCTTTAAAATTGACCATGTGGTAAAAGAAGGAAGACCCAATCAGTTGTTTCAATTAATTTACACAAGAGTCTAGTTTAATTTAGAACTAAAATTTTTGGGGATCTAAAACCGACAAAATTTGGTCAAATTGTACTTATTTGTTTAGCAGAAGGATAATACATGGTATTAGGAAAGTCACTGTTTACTTATATTTTTATTCACAGACATGTTTGCAATATAGAGTACACGAGAGAAAATTATAAACAATGTCGTTAAAGCCACATTGAGGTGAAACATGACATATAGGAAATATTATTAAAAAAAAGTGTGCAGTAAATTTTCGAACCTCCTTTATCTATTTCATGGCGTATAAATAATTTTTTGATTAAAACCTAAACAGATAAACAAACAAGTTAATACTTGCTCAATTATATTTCAATTTATTTTCTAAATATGTAATGAGAATTTACCACACGAGTCATTATTTTTTACGTTTTTGTAAGGCTTACGATTCACAAAAGTAAACAAAATTTCTCATTTTTTTCATTTTTTTCCTCTTTCATAATTTTTGGTAATTTTCTTCGCTATAACATCAGGTGTGTTTTATACATGAAAATAAGCACTTTTGACTGAAATTAATCTGTTTTTTTTTAACTGCGTCTTTCTTATACTCCTTAGCCATCTTTTATACTCTATAGCCATCTATTATATTCTTTTGCCATCTTTTATACTCCTTATACTCTTTAGTCATATATTATACTCCTTAGTGATCTATTTTACTTCTTAGCCATCTATTATACTCTATAGCCATCTATTATATTCTTTTTGCTATCTATTATACTTCTTATACTCTTTAGTCATCTATTATACTTCTTAGCCATCTTTTATACTCTATAGCCATCTATTATATTCTTTTGCCATCTTTTATGCTCCTATACTCTTTAGTCATGTACTATATTCTTTTGCTATCTTTTATACTCCTTATACTCTTTAGCCATCTATTATATTCTTTTGTCATCTTTTATACTCCTTATACTTTTTAGTCATATATTATACTCCTTAGTTATCTATTTTACTTCTTAGCCATCTATTATATTCTTTTTGCTATCTATTATACTCCTTATAATCTTTAGTCATGTATTATACTCCTTAGTCATTTATTATACTTCTTAGCCATCTATTATACTATTTAGCAATCTATTATATTCTTTTGCTATCTATTATACTCCTTATACTTTTTTGTCATCTATTATACTCCTTATTAATCTATTATACTTTTAAGCCATCTATTATACACCTTAGCTTTCTATTATATTCCTTAGACACATATTATACTCCTAAACCATCTATTATACTCCTCAGCTATCTATTATACGCTTTAGTCATCTATTCACAATTAGATTTACGATAATTTTATTCAGCCGATGTTGATGATGAGCAAAGTAAAAGATTTCGCCAGGACATTAAAATTATGAACTGACAGTATCAATAATTTTCTGATTTGTTTTTGTTTACGGCTAATGATTGATTATCTGAAGGTTATTTAAAGCCAACAAATATTTTTAGATTGTAAGAATTCTTTTTTGAGATAATAATGATTTACCGATACTAGTCCTACTAACTGACCCTCAGAAGGGCGAGTAAAGTTTATTTCGTACTTTTGCCAAAGGGTAAGTGAATACAACAAAATTTGAACTCGTTCTTCGGGTAAATTTTTGTTTTGTTCCCCGAAGGCCTTTACCCCTTCAAATCTTTCAGAAACATCCCTATTTCCGTGCAAATCTATATGCTGAACTGAAATCGGTAATTGTTTAATGAAGAAACATACCTTTTTTCATTTTATCGAGCAGAAAAATATGGAACTTTTTGTCGCTGTTTATCTCACTCCGTAACCACAGATCTAAAATGTTATTCACTGCTGACTGAATTCACGCGTAGTTTTACGATTTTTCGTCCTTTTTTCAATCCCTACGCGCAAAATGAGTTCCGAAACCGAACAATTCGCGGAGTAATTGCTCAAATGGAGAGAATTAACCGAAAAAAAACCTACGCTGTAATTCATTCAGTGTTGAATCAGAGATGGCAACGGTAGTAAGGGGTGAGATATAGTCCGATGTATTTAGGGTCGATACCATGAAAGAAAGGTAGGTTTCTTCAATAAACAATTATCGATTTGAGTTCAGCATGTACATTTGCGCGGAATTAAGGGTGTTTTAGAAAGGCCTTCGGGGAACAAAAGAAAAAATTTACCGTTCTTCGATTAACGATTCTATAGCCATTATCTATATTACACCATATTACACCACTCGCACATCCACGCTTACAGCACCCGGTATACCAAGCTGTCACCTATCTAGGTACTCATCAGATTCGACGTTTCATAACTTTAGGAATCATAGGAGAACCAACGTTTCAACTTTAGTTATCAACCATAATACTACCCTCACACCCAAGCTTACAGCACATTGTATTCCAAAGCGGTCACCCATTTAGGTAGTTTGTCCCGACGTAGCTTAACTTTGATCATCATACAAAAACCGCTGTTTGAATCTGATTTAGTCGTAAGCTACAATACTACCCGAACACCCAAACTTACAGTCCCATGTAGTCTCCCATCTAGGTACTGATCAGGCTCGACGTTGCTTAACTTTGGTGAGAACCGGTGTTTGAACCGGTGTTTGTAAGTGATACTGTCGTAAGCCGAATGCGGTATCAAGGAAAATGAACAAAAGAATCATGTCTGACATTTAAAACGGGTCAAATTTACTAAATATTCAAATAATCGAAAGTGCTTACCATGACTACCAATTGCTCTGAATATTTGATTTTTAAACAGTTATACTCATACTAGAAAAAGACAAAAATACTTCAGAGATGGATAAGTATATTGCTGATATCTTCCACGACAAGAGAGAGCAACTAACAATACACAAAAATACGGATGGTCCACGAATATTAAAAACCGAAATGGAATCAGCAGTGGCCTAATTGAACAGCAATAAAGCAGCAGAAATTGATGGGATTGTAATAGAAATGCTTACGGCATATCACGTTGAATACACCGGTTCTCGTTCGATCACCGAAGTTAAGCAACGTTGAGCCTGGTCAGTAGTTAGATGGGTGATTACTTGGGAATACCAGGCGTTGTAAGCGTTCAGTGACGGATGTGCGTAGTGGTGCAGTGGATATCGGCTCGGAAAGAGAAATCGGTGAGCCGAGTTAGAATTCCAGTTGAGTACCCTGCATTCACTTAAGCACTTGGGAAAGGTATTAATCCGTTACTTCCTTCCAGTTATGGGTTAAATAACAGGATGGGACCTGGAGGCAACCCATCTAGTGTCGGTGTTACAATAAAAAACACCCTTGGTAGCCCTGGCAAAGCATCAAGTATTCAGCTATTTGACAAGATTATGAATTTCGCTGCAAACTGCGCCAGAGTTCCAAATGCATAGGGAATACTGGAGGAGTGTAGTGAGTTTTATCTTGGTCAATGGCCGCAAGACGACGACCAATAGAAATGTTTACGCCCTTAGAAGCTTTGGCATAGAGAGGCTCACAGAAATAGTTAACGAAATCTACAACAGCGGCAATATACCGGAGGACCTAAGTAGATCAATTTTTATAGTACTACCTAAGAAGCCAGGTGCAAAGGAATGTAAACTCCACCTAACAATCAGCTTAATGAGCCATATAACAAAACTCATTATTCGGATTCTCTTGAATAGTACAAGCAACAGAACTGGCCCAGAGATAGGACAAGAGCAGCGTGGATTCGTTAAAGATACCGGAACAAATTAATGCGATATTCATGTTCATAATGCTACCTGAAAGAGCAAAAGAAATGAAGAAGAATCTCTATCTGTGCTTCATAGACTACGCAAAGGCATTTGACAAATTACGCCACGAAGACTTGATAGAGTTGCTCGACAACCACAACATTTTCGGGAAAGACGTTAGGATAATCGCAGCAAACCGCTTGTTTATGGATAGGAAGTGAATTCGGCAGGTATACAAAAATAGAAGGGGGCGTAAGACAACGATGCGTTTTCTAACCGGATCTATTCAAATTATACGGCGAAACAGTTATAAGAGAAAGAAAACCCTTGCCAAGATTTGTCATTGGCGGCCACAGCCTCAACAGTGTAAGATAGGCAGATGATACAGTACTGATAGCAGACACGGAAAGAAAAATGCAGGACCTCCTATAAAAGGTAGCAACAGAAAACGAGAAAGGACAAAGTATAAACTTCAAGAAAACTGAATGTATGGTCAATCAGCAAAAAGAAGACCCCAAAATGCTAACTACAGGCCAGAGAAACTAAAATAAAACAAGTAAAGAAATTTAAATACCTAGGAAGTGCGCTGACAGAGGATGAAAAGTGCGATGTTGAGGTCCAAAGATGCATTAGCATGATCAAAGACGCATTTCAAAAGCTAACCTTAGTACTGAAAGATAGGAAAATCTCATTGGAGAAAGTGCTGGATTTCTATGTAATGTCTGTTTTTCTTTATGGCAGTGAATGTTGGACGATCTCAGGATAAAGGAGAGGCTTGAGGCAGCAGAAATGTGGTTCTACAGAAGGATGCTGAGGATACCTTGGACTGAGCACGTGACTAACGACGAGGTGTTGGAGAAGATGGAAACGAAAAGAAGACTCATATTTATCGTAAGGAAGAGACAGATGAGGTTTCTTGGACATGTAATGAGGAAGAAGGGCATAGAGAATTTAATACTCACATAACGGATAGAGGGAAAGAGAGACAAGGGAAAGCAGCGCGATAGACCTGAGCAAATGGATGGCAAAGCGGGGTTTGGTAGAGATATCAAAAATAATTTTCAGAAGGACAAGAGACAGAACCAAGTAGAAGTCCATGATCGCTTACGTCCGGAAGAGACACAGTAGATGAAGACAAAGAATGCCAACTACAGGCAAGGGATGTTAAAATCAAGCAGGTAGAGAAATTTAAATACATGAGAAATGTTCTAACAGAAAATGGAAAGAGATCCGAAGGCGAATTGACATGACCAAGGATGCATCCAAAAGCTGGGTAGAGACTGATAGACAGGAAAATTTTGCTAGACACAAAGAAGGGCGTGCTATGTGATGTCTCTTCTTCAATATGGTAGCGAATGCTAAACAATCTCATCAAATATGAAGAAGAGGCTTGAAGCAACCGAAATGTGATTCTACAGAAGGTTGTTTAGGTTACCATGGAGCGAAGATGATGTTTTGGAGAGGATGGAAACGAAAAGTAAACTAATATTTAACACCAAGAAAAGACAGCTAAGGTTCTTGGGACACGTAATGAGGAAGGAAGGCTTGAAGAATCTGATACACAAGTCAGAAAGAGGGTAAGGGGACAGCAGAAAGTAACGCGTAACCTACTTGATGTGCTGATCAAGTAGATGGCAGAGCGGGGTTTGGGTGGGTGAATAAGAGAAAACGTGCTAAGAGCCACTAGTGATAAGAAAATATGGAAAGCCATGATCGCCTACGTCCTGAACGGACAAGGCATATAGAAGAGGAAGAAGAAGATCGCGTTATATTAGGTTGTCTGGAAAGTTTATGCCGATTATTCATCGTTTATTTTTCAATAGATTAGAACAGGTTCGACAGATATAACGTGCTTACAGTTACATTAAAGTTCACCTTAAACTATTTCTTGAGAAAGAAAGTTTAAAATTACTTATTCCGTGTCAATTTTGCTTCCCTTTGAAAATAGAAGATTACAAGTTATATTTTCGTGACTTGACGCTTTTTTTATTACGTTAAAAGTAAAAATGTCTCGGAAACAACAACAACAAAAAAAGATTCTTTGAATTTAAGTTTGAGCTCTGTTTAACGGCATTTCAACCTCTGTGGGTGATTTAATGCCAAAAAGGTTAGGTTTTAACATTTTTTTTAATGTTCGGTTATCGTGAGAAGGTTGATTTAGCCAGATATTAATGAAAATTTTATTTTTATTCTTTTTTATTTTAGAAAACTGAAAATGTCTTCTAGTTTTGTATTCAAAAATGTTTTGCTGAGAATAATTTTTTTACTTAAAATGTGTTATGGTAATCACTTTTTCTCCAAAAATGTATATTTTTCTATAAAAAAAATGTATATTTTGATGTATATATTCCTATAAAAGTGTATTTTAATACTTTCATGGTATTTTGATTCCCGGTTTGAGGTTAACTATTTGCCCATAGCTGGGACCCTAACAGGTGCTACCACTCCGGGTCAGAGTGGACCTAGGAACAACAGCAATTAAGAGATGGTTCCATGCTCCTCACAACCTCCCAATCAGAGGCCTTGCTGCCGGATGCAGTTTACCTTCATGCCCAGGACTAAAGATTTTTTAGCTGACAGTACTGTACCAGTCAGCTAAGTGTAAAGATGCTGATTGTAGCTTTATAAATAAAGAACGTTCAGGCAGACCCCCGCTCAAATATTACAGATGAAGACCAAAAGAAGACTGTGATTAAAAATAACCTGCATTGCTCCACGCAGGATTTTGCATAGATTAGCAACTAGATCCCACCCTTTTACAGTGAAACCGATAAAATGCAACCGCAACTTCTACGCGAACAGTTTCTTTTCTCGTACTTCCCGAATCTGGAATTCTCTTCCACATGACTGCTTCCCCGACGGCTACAATCTCCAGGAGTTTAAATGTAAGGTCAATAGATACCTCCTAACATAATAACTCGCTTCCATTCTTTCAAACACTCTTCCCATCCTCCCACCTACCTATCACCCCCTTTCTGACATTTCCTATATCTAACCACTCTTTCTATTTACCTTCCCCTATGTAGCCCCAAGCGCAATAGTGGCAGTGGAATGCCTTGCTTGGGGTGAAATGATTAAAAAAAAACAAAAAAAAAAAACACTAAATTTATCAAAATCCACCATCCATGAGCACTAAGTTAACCTTGGGTACTGAAATCGCTACGATGTTTTGATACCACATCATCTGAGTGAAAATAATTTTTTGGATTGCATTTCTAACTATGATTTGTTGTATAAACGCAATGAAAATGCACTGTCTTTGAAGCAAATTGAGGCGGGTTATGAGAAATGGATCGTTTACAGCAATGTTCAGCGAAAAAAAAAAGATCATAGAGTAAGTGACATGATTCAAATTTCACGACCACAAAAGCAGGTCTTCATCCTAAGAAAGTCATGCTGTACATGTGGTGGGATAAAAAAGAGATCATGTACTATGAGCTTCTGCCAAGTAACCAGTCAATTGATTCTGAAAAGTACTGTACGAATTAAAGTCAGCAATCAAGAAAAATGTCCAGAATTGGTGAACAAGAAAGATTTTTTTTTTCAATCAGGATAATGCCAGATCTTACCTTTCTTTGGCGACACGGTAAAAATTGTTGCTGGTTTTCTGATATGCGTTACCCCACTTTGCATGACTGCTTCCCCGACGGCTACAATCTCCAGGAGTTTAAATGTAAGGTCAATAGATACCTCCTAACATAATAACTTGCTTCCATTCTTTCAAACACTCTTCCCTGAATTTCTAAGACGAGAAGTTATTGATATTATTTACGCGATCTACATTCGGATTCAGTCAAGTGCCATACGTGATACACGTCTCGAAAGAGACATGACCGAGGAGGCGGAAAATATTTCCTGAACCCAGTCTTCACTGTAACTTAACCTATAGCTGGAGCGAAGAGACCGATTAATACCAGACATTGATCGTTCAGATTTCTATTTATTCAGGTTCTTGCAAAATAATCCAAATGGTAAAAATTCTGATTCTTTGAATGACATAAAAAGCACCTTATTAAGTTCTTTGCCGAGAAATATCCCTGGTAAAGACATGAATCTATCTTTTCTCTTCCCAGGCATGGATTAAACTCTATAGCTGAACTCTATAGCCTGGAATAGCAAGCTGTCTAATGGAAGGAAACTCTGAATTTGAAACCGGAGAGAAAGCCTGGCTATTTTTCCCAAAGAAATAGAGTGCAAAGAGAGGGAAGCTTTGACCGAAACGCTTCGACAACAAAGATAGAGACAATAATCTTAATGTGAGTCAGTTAAGTGGCATACGTGATACATGCTTGGGCGATCATGTTTCGAAAGAGACATGTCTGACTGGGAAGATTTTCCCGCAGTAAGTTGCCATTATTTTTTTGCGGTAGACTGGTTGCTGAACAAGCTATAGAATTCAATTTCTCCAGTTATTTATGCGGTTTCTGGTTTTCTCTTTTCCAATCTTCTCACATTTTTTTTCAATTGTAGTAGATAGACTAAACTATCGCCCGGTTCACACTCCACCCACATCTATTGAACAGGTGAAGAGGCTCATCCCTTGTTTCCTGTTTAGGATGCGGTTTCCGGTTTTCTCTTTTCCAATCTTCTCACTTTTTTTTTCAATTGGAGTAGATAGACTAAACTATCGCCCGGTTCACACTCCACCCACGTCTATTGAACAGGTGAAGAGGCTCATCCCTTGTTTCCTGTTTAGGATGCGGTTTCCGGTTTTCTCTTTTCCAATCTTCTCACTTTTTTTTTCAATTGGAGTAGATAGACTAAACTATCGCCTGGTTCACACTCCACCCACGTCTATTGAACAGGTGAAGAGGCTCATCCCTTGTTTCCTGTTTAGGATGCGGTTTCCGGTTTTCTCTTTTCCAATCTTCTCACTTTTTTTTTCAATTGGAGTAGATAGACTAAACTATCGCCTGGTTCACACTCCACCCACGTCTATTGAACAGGTGAAGAGGCTTATCCCTTGTTCCCTGTTTAGGATACGGTTTCCGGTTCCCTCTTTTCCAATCTTCTCACTTTTTTTTTATTTGCAGTAGATAGACTAAACTATCACCCGGTTCACACTCCACCCACGTCTATTGAACAGGTGAAGAGGCTTATCCCTTGTTCCCTGTTTAGGATGCGGTTTCCGGTTCCCTCTTTTCCAATCTTCTCACTCCTATGTAGCCCCCTACACATCAGTGGCGTTACCGCCTTGCTCGGGGTGATATGATTAAAAAAAAAACCTATAGCTGGAGGAAAGAGACGAATTAATACCTTTCTTAAGGGTATTTGTGCGTAAGTGAATGCAACGTATTCAACTAAAATTTGAACCGATGTGGGCTGTGATGCAGATTGGCTTGGAACGAGAAATCAGAGAGCAGGAGTTCGAATTCCAGTTGAATTGGTTGCATTCACTTAGGCGCAAATACCCTTAGGAAAGGTATTAATCTGTCTCTTCGCTCCAGCTATAGGTTAAGTTACAGTGAAGACTGGGTTCAGGAAATATTTTCCGCCTCCTCAGTCATGTCTCTTTCGAGACGTGTATCACGTATGGCACTTGACTGAATCCGAATGTAGATCGCGTAAATAATATCAATAACTTCTCGTCTTAGAAATTCAGATAAGAATCACGATTGTTTTTTATCTTCCTGATTTCCCCGAGGCCGTCTTTCTCGTTGACCTCGACAAGTTGTTGGAGTTGGTAATGGTAAGCTGCCTCTTGATTAATGCGATGCATCTATCAATAATTTCGGTATTTAATCAACATTTTTTGATTACTCGCGCAGAGTGCGTTTCTTTTTAAAGTATTACGCATTCTGGAAACATATTTGTTTTCTTTTTTTGATGATTTCACCTTTGTTTATGTACTGTTAGATATTCTATCTAATGAAAACACTTTTAATTTTTTGCAGGTAAGTGAATGATTTTATTATCCAAGGAACAGTTGATTGGAAATAAAACGATAGGATATATGTTTCTTTCCAATTAGCGTAAAAGATTCCTTTTCAGAGATGAGGGCATCTTAAAAAAGCGATTATTTTAATGAATTTGTAATATGATGATGAATAATAAAATATCATGAATATCATATACATATATGAGTGCGCGCTTATGCATATATATTAAAATGAATGAATGAATGAATCTATCTATCTATCTATCTATCTATCTATCTATCTATCTATCTATCCCAGTCTGTTCATTATCTATCTATCTATCTATCTATCTATCTATCTATCTATCTATCTATCTATCTATCTATCTATCCCAGTCTGTTCATTATCTATCTATCTATCTATCTATCTATCTATCTATCTATCTATCTATCTATCTATCCCAGTCTGTTCATTATCTATCTATCTATCTATCTATCTATCTATCTATCTATCTATCTATCTATCTATCCCAGTCATTCATTATCTATCTATCTATCTATCTATCTATCTATCTATCTATCTATCTATCCCAGTCTGTTCATTATCTATCTATCTATCTATCTATCTATCTATCTATCTATCTATCTATCTATCTATCTATCTATCCCAGTCTGTTCATTATCTATCTATCTATCTATCTATCTATCTATCTATCTATCTATCTATCTATCTATCTATCTATCCCAGTCTGTTCATTATCTATCTATCTATCTATCTATCTATCTATCTATCTATCTATCTATCTATCTATCTATCCCAGTCTGTTCATTATCTATCTATCTATCTATCTATCTATCTATCTATCTATCTATCTATCTATCTATCCCAGTCTGTTCATTATCTATCTATCTATCTATCTATCTATCTATCTATCTATCTATCTATCTATCTATCTATCTATCTGATCTGTTCATTATCTATCTATCTATCTATCTATCTATCTATCTATCTATCTATCCCAGTCTGTTCATTATCTATCTATCTATCTATCTATCTATCTATCTATCTATCTATCTATCTATCTATCTATCTATCTATCTATCCCAGTCTGTTCATTATCTATCTATCTATCTATCTATCTATCTATCTATCTATCTATCTATCTATCTATCTATCCCAGTCTATTCATTATCTATCTATCTATCTATCTATCTATCTATCTATCTATCTATCTATCTATCTATCTATCTATCTATCTATCTATCTATCTATCCAGTCTGTTCATTATCTATCTATCTATCTATCTATCTATCTATCTATCTATCTATCTATCTATCTATCTATCTATCTATCTATCTATCCCAGTCTGTTCATTATCTATCTATCTATCTATCTATCTATCTATCTATCTATCTATCTATCTATCTATCTATCTATCTATCCCAGTCTGTTCATTATCTATCTATCTATCTATCTATCTATCTATCTATCTATCTATCTATCTATCTATCTATCTATCTATCCCAGTCTGTTCATTATCTATCTATCTATCTATCTATCTATCTATCTATCTATCTATCTATCTATCTATCTATCTATCTATCTATCTATCTATCTATCCAGTCTGTTCATTATCTATCTATCTATCTATCTATCTATCTATCTATCTATCTATCCCAGTCTGTTCATTATCTATCTATCTATCTATCTATCTATCTATCTATCTATCTATCTATCTATCTATCCCAGTCTGTTCATTATCTATCTATCTATCTATCTATCTATCTATCTATCTATCTATCTATCTATCTATCTATCTATCTATCTATCTATCTATCTATCCCAGTCTGTTCATTATCTATCTATCTATCTATCTATCTATCTATCTATCTATCTATCTATCTATCTATCTATCTATATATCTATCCCAGTCTGTTCATTATCTATCTATCTATCTATCTATCTATCTATCTATCTATCTATCTATCTATCTATCCCAGTCTGTTCATTATCTATCTATCTATCTATCTATCTATCTATCTATCTATCTATCTATCCAGTCTGTTCATTATCTATCTATCTATCTATCTATCTATCTATCTATCTATCTATCTATCTATCTATCTATCTATCTATCTATCCCAGTCTGTTCATTATCTATCTATCTATCTATCTATCTATCTATCTATCTATCTATCTATCTATCTATTTCATTATCTATCTATCTATCTATCTATCTATCTATCTATCTATCTATCTATCTATCTATCTATCCCAGTCTGTTCATTATCTATCTATCTATCTATCTATCTATCTATCTATCTATCTATCTATCTATCTATCTATCCCAGTCTGTTCATTATCTATCTATCTATCTATCTATCTATCTATCTATCTATCTATCTATCTATCTATCTATCTATCTATCCCAGTCTGTTCATTATCTATCTATCTATCTATCTATCTATCTATCTATCTATGTCAGTCTGTTCATTATCTATCTATCTATCTATCTATCTATCTATCTATCTATCTATCTATCTATCTATCCCAGTCTGTTCATTATCTATCTATCTGTCTATCTATCTATCTATCTATCTATCTATCTATCTATCTATCTATCTATCTATCTATCCCAGTCTGTTCATTATCTATCTATCTATCTATCTATCTATCTATCTATCTATCTATCTATCTATCTATCTATCTATCTATCTATCTATCTATCTATCTATCTATCTATCCCAGTCTGTTCATTATCTATCTATCTATCTATCTATCTATCTATCTATCTATCTATCTATCTATCTATCTATCTATCCCAGTATATTCATTATCTATCTATCTATCTATCTATCTATCTATCTATCTATCTATCTATCTATCTATCTATCTATCCCAGTCTGTTCATTATCTATCTATCTATCTATCTATCTATCTATCTATCTATCTATCTATCTATCTATCCCAGTCTGTTCATTATCTATCTATCTATCTATCTATCTATCTATCTATCTATCTATCTATCTATCTATCTATCCCAGTCTGTTCATTATCTATCTATCTATCTATCTATCTATCTATCTATCTATCTATCTATCTATCTATCTATCTATCCCAGTCTGTTCATTATCTATCTATCTATCTATCTATCTATCTATCTATCTATCTATCTATCTATCTATCTATCTATCTATATATCTATCCCAGTCTGTTCATTATCTATCTATCTATCTATCTATCTATCTATCTATCTATCTATCTATCTATCTATCTATCTATCTGTCTGTTCATTATCTATCTATCTATCTATCTATCTATCTATCTATCTATCTATCTATCTATCTATCTATCCCAGTCTGTTCATTATCTATCTATCTATCTATCTATCTATCTATCTATCTATCTATCTATCTATCTATCTATCTATCTATCTATCTATCTATCTATCCCAGTCTGTTCATTATCCATCTATCTATCTATCTATCTATCTATCTATCTATCTATCTATCTATCTATCTATCTATCTATGTCTGTTCATTATCTATCTATCTATCTATCTATCTATCTATCTATCTATCTATCTATCCCAGTCTGTTCATTATCTATCTATCTATCTATCTATCTATCTATCTATCTATCTATCTATCTATCCCAGTCTGTTCATTATCTATCTGTCTATCTATCTATCTATCTATCTATCTATCTATCTATCTATCTATCTATCTATCTATCTATCCAGTCTGTTCATTATCTATCTATCTATCTATCTATCTATCTATCTATCTATCTATCTATCTATCTATCTATTTATCCCAGTCTGTTCATTATCTATCTATCTATCTATCTATCTATCTATCTATCTATCTATCTATCTATCTATCTATCTATCTCTCCCAGTCTGTTCATTGTCTATCTATCTATCTATCTATCTATCTATCCCAGTCTGTTCATTATCTATCTATCTATCTATCTATCTATCTATCTATCTATCTATCTATCTATCTATCTATCTATCTATCCCAGTCTGTTCATTATCTATCTATCTATCTATCTATCTATCTATCTATCTATCTATCTATCTATCTATCTATCCCAGTCTGTTCATTATCTATCTATCTATCTATCTATCTATCTATCTATCCCAGTCTGTTCATTATCTATCTATCTATCTATCTATCTATCTATCTATCTATCTATTTATCTATCTATCTATCTATCTATCCCAGTCTGTTCATTATCTATCTATCTATCTATCTATCTATCTATCTATCTATCTATCTATCTATCTATCTATCTATCTATCTATCTATCCCAATTCTGTTCATTATCTATCTATCTATCTATCTATCTATCTATCTATCTATCTATCTATCTATCTATCTATCTATCCCAGTCTGTTCATTATCTATCTATCTATCTATCTATCTATCTATCTATCTATCTATCTATCTATCCCAATCATCCATTATCTATCTATCTATCTATCTATCTATCTATCTATCTATCTATCTATCTATCTATCTATCTATCTATCTATCTATCTATCTATCCCAATTTTCATTCATTATCTATCTATCTATCTATCTATCTATCTATCTATCTATCTATCTATCTATCTATCTATCTATCTATCCCAGTCTGTTCATTATCTATCTATCTATCTATCTATCTATCTATCTATCTATCTATCTATCTATCTATCTATCTATCTATCTATCTATCTATCCCAGTCTGTTCATTATCTATCTATCTATCTATCTATCTATCTATCTATCTATCTATCTATCTATCTATCTATCTATCTATCTATCTATCTATCCCAGTCTGTTCATTATCTATCTATCTATCTATCTATCTATCTATCTATCTATCTATCTATCTATCTATCTATCTATCTATCTATCTATCCCAGTCTGTTCATTATCTATCTATCTATCTATCTATCTATCTATCTATCTATCTATCTATCTATCTATCTATCTATCCCAGTCTGTTCATTATCTATCTATCTATCTATCTATCTATCTATCTATCTATCTATCTATCTATCTATCCCAGTCTGTTCATTATCTATCTATCTATCTATCTATCTATCTATCTATCTATCTATCTATCTATCTATCTATCTATCCCAGTCTGTTCATTATCTATCTATCTATCTATCTATCTATCTATCTATCTATCTATCTATCTATCTATCTATCTATCCCAGTCTATTTCATTATCTATCTATCTATCTATCTATCTATCTATCTATCTATCTATCTATCTATCTATCTATCTATCTATCCCAGTCTGTTCATTATCTATCTATCTATCTATCTATCTATCTATCTATCTATCTATCTATCTATCTATCTATCCCAGTCTGTTCATTATCTATCTATCTATCTATCTATCTATCTATCTATCTATCTATCTATCTATCTATCTATCTATCTATCTATCTATCCCAGTCTGTTCATTATCTATCTATCTATCTATCTATCTATCTATCTATCTATCTATCTATCTATCTATCTATCTATCTATCTATCTAACTATCTATCTATCCCAGTCTGTTCATTATCTATCTATCTATCTATCTATCTATCTATCTATCTATCTATCTATCTATCTATCTATCTATCTATCTATCTATCTATCTATCCCAGTCTGTTCATTATCTATCTATCTATCTATCTATCTATCTATCTATCTATCTATCTATCTATCTATCTATCTATCTATCCCAGTCTGTTCTATCTATCTATCTATCTATCTATCTATCTATCTATCTATCTATCTATCTATCTATCTATCTATCTATCTATCTATCTATCTATCTATCTATCTATCCCAGTCTGTACATTATCTATCTATCTATCTATCTATCTATCTATCTATCTATCTATCTATCTATCTATCTATCTATCTATCTATCTATCCCAGTCTGTTCATTATCTATCTATCTATCTATCTATCTATCTATCTATCTATCTATCTATCTATCCCAGTCTGTTCATTATCTATCTATCTATCTATCTATCTATCTATCTATCTATCTATCTATCTATCTATCTATCTATCTATCTATCTATCTATCTATCTGTCCCAGTCTATTTCATTATCTATCTATCTATCTATCTATCTATCTATCTATCTATCTATCTATCTATCTATCTATCTATCCCAGTCTGTTCATTATCTATCTATCTATCTATCTATCTATCTATCTATCTATCTATCTATCTATCTATCTATCTATCCCAGTCTGTTCATTATCTATCTATCTATCTATCTATCTATCTATCTATCTATCTATCTATTCTATCTATCTATCTATCTATCTATCTATCTATCTATCCAGTCTGTTCATTATCTATCTATCTATCTATCTATCTATCTATCTATCTATCTATCTATCTATCTATCTATCCCAGTCTGTTCATTATCTATCTATCTATCTATCTATCTATCTATCTATCTATCTATCTATCTATCTATCTATCTATCTATCCCAGTCTGTTCATTATCTATCTATCTATCTATCTATCTATCTATCTATCTATCTATCTATCTATCTATCTATCCCAGTCTGTTCATTATCTATCTATCTATCTATCTATCTATCTATCTATCTATCTATCTATCTATCTATCTATCTGTCTGTTCATTATCTATCTATCTATCTATCTATCTATCTATCTATCTATCTATCTATCTATCTATCTATCTATCTATCTATCTATCTATCCCAGTCTGTTCATTATCTATCTGTCTATCTATCTATCTATCTATCTATCTATCTATCTATCTATCTATCCCAGTCATTCATTATCTATCTATCTATCTATCTATCTATCTATCTATCTATCTATCTATCTATCTATCTATTTATCCCAGTCTGTTCATTATCTATCTATCTATCTATCTATCTATCTATCTATCTATCTATCTATCTATCTATCTATCTATCTATCTATCTATCTCTCCCAGTCTGTTCATTGTCTATCTATCTATCTATCTATCTATCTATCTATCCCAGTCTGTTCATTATCTATCTATCTATCTATCTATCTATCTATCTATCTATCTATCTATCTATCTATCTATCTATCCAGTCTGTTCATTATCTATCTATCTATCTATCTATCTATCTATCTATCTATCTATCTATCTATCTATCTATCTATCTATCCAGTCTGTTCATTATCTATCTATCTATCTATCTATCTATCTATCTATCTATCTATCTATCTATCTATCTATCTATCCCAGTCTGTTCATTATCTATCTATCTATCTATCTATCTATCTATCTATCTATCTATCTATCTATCTATCTATCTATCTATCTATCTATCCCAGTCATTCATTATCTATCTATCTATCTATCTATCTATCTATCTATCTATCTATCTATCTATCTATCTATCTATCTATCTATCTATCGGTCTTATTTATCTATCTATCTATCTATCTATCTATCTATCTATCTATCTATCCCAGTCTGTTCATTATCTATCTATCTATCTATCTATCTATCTATCTATCTATCTATCTATCTATCTATCTATCCCAGTCTGTTCATTATCTATCTATCTATCTATCTATCTATCTATCTATCTATCTATCTATCTATCTATCTATCTATCTATCTATCTATCTATCTATCTATCTATCTATCCCAGTCATTCATTATCTATCTATCTATCTATCTATCTATCTATCTATCTATCTATCTATCTATCTATCTATCCAGTCTGTTCATTATCTATCTATCTATCTATCTATCTATCTATCTATCTATCTATCTATCTATCTATCTATCTATCCCAGTCTGTTCATTATCTATCTATCTATCTATCTATCTATCTATCTATCTATCTATCTATCTATCTATCAGTCTGTTCATTATCTATCTATCTATCTATCTATCTATCTATCTATCTATCTATCTATCTATCTATCTATCTATCTATCTATCTATCTATCTATCCCAGTCTGTTCATTATCTATCTATCTATCTATCTATCTATCTATCTATCTATCTATCTATCTATCTATCTATCTATCCCAGTCTGTTCATTATCTATCTATCTATCTATCTATCTATCTATCTATCTATCTATCTATCTATCTATCTATCTATCTATCTGTCTGTTCATTATCTATCTATCTATCTATCTATCTATCTATCTATCTATCTATCTATCTATCTATCTATCTATCTATCTATCTATCTATCCCCGTCTATTTCATTATCTATCTATCTATCTATCTATCTATCTATCTATCTATCTATCTATCTATCTATCTATCTATCTATCCCAGTCTGTTCATTATCTATCTATCTATCTATCTATCTATCTATCTATCTATCTATCTATCTATCTATCTATCTATCTATCTATCTATCCCAGTCTGTTCATTATCTATCTATCTATCTATCTATCTATCTATCTATCTATCTATCTATCTATCTATCTATCTATCTATCTATCTATCCCAGTCTGTTCATTATCTATCTATCTATCTATCTATCTATCTATCTATCCATCTATCTATCTATCTATCTATCAATCTGTTCATTATCTATCTATCTATCTATCTATCTATCTATCTATCTATCTATCTATCTATCTATCCCAGTCTGTTCATTATCTATCTATCTATCTATCTATCTATCTATCTATCTATCTATCTATCTATCCCAGTCTGTTCATTATCTATCTATCTATCTATCTATCTATCTATCTATCTATCTATCTATCTATCTATCTATCCCAGTCTGTCCATCTATCTATCTATCTATCTATCTATCTATCTATCTATCTATCTATCTATCTATCTATCTATCTATCTATCTGTCTGTACATTATCTATCTATCTATCTATCTATCTATCTATCTGTCTGTTCATTATCTATCTATCTATCTATCTATCTATCTATCTATCTATCTATCTATCTATCTATCTATCTATCTATCTATCCCAGTCTGTTCATTATCTATCTATCTATCTATCTATCTATCTATCTATCTATCTATCTATCTATCTATCTATCTGTCCCAGTCTGTTCATTATCTATCTATCTATCTATCTATCTATCTATCTATCTATCTATCTATCTATCTATCTATCTATCTATCTATCCAGTCTGTTCATTATCTATCTATCTATCTATCTATCTATCTATCTATCTATCTATCTATCTATCTATCTATCCCAGTCTGTTCATTATCTATCTATCTATCTATCTATCTATCTATCTATCTATCTATCTATCTATCTATCTATCTATCTATCCCAGTCTGTTCATTATCTATCTATCTATCTATCTATCTATCTATCTATCTATCTATCTATCTATCTATCTATCTATCCCAGTCTGTTCATTATCTATCTATCTATCTATCTATCTATCTATCTATCTATCTATCTATCTATCTATGTATCTATCTATCTATCTATCTATCCCAGTCTATTTCATTATCTATCTATCTATCTATCTATCTATCTATCTATCTATCTATCTATCTATCTATCTATCTATCCCAGTCTGTTCATTATCTATCTATCTATCTATCTATCTATCTATCTATCTATCTATCTATCTATCTATCTATCTATCTATCTATCCCAGTCTGTTCATTATCTATCTATCTATCTATCTATCTATCTATCTATCTATCTATCTATCTATCTATCTATCTATCCAGTCTCGATATTTATCTATCTATCTATCTATCTATCTATCTATCTATCTATCTATCTATCTATCTATCTATCTATCTATCTGATCTGTTCATTATCTATCTATCTATCTATCTATCTATCTATCTATCTATCTATCTATGTATCTATCTATCTATCTATCTATCCCAGTCTGTTCAGTATCTATCTATCTATCTATCTATCTATCTATCTATCTATCTATCTATCTATCTATCTATCTATCCCAGTCTGTTCATTATCTATCTATCTATCTATCTATCTATCTATCTATCTATCTATCTATCTATCTATCTATCTATCTGTCCCGGTCTGTTCATTGTCTGTCTGTCTGTCTGTCTGTCTGTCTGTCTGTCTGTCTGTCTGTCTGTCTGTCTGTCTGTCTGTCTGTCTGTCTGTCTGTCCCATTCATTCATTGTCTGTCTGTCTGTCTGTCTGTCTGTCTGTCTGTCTGTCTGTCTGTCTGTCTGTCTATCTGTCAGTCTGTTCATTATCTATCTATCTATCTATCTATCTATCTATCTATCTATCTATCTATCTATCCCAGTCTGTTCATTTTCTATCTATCTATCTATCTATCTATCTATCTATCTATCTATCTATCTATCTATCTATCTATCTATCCCAGTCTGTTCATTATCTATCTATCTATCTATCTATCTATCTATCTATCTATCTATCTATCTATCTATCTCAGTCTCGGAGTGATTTTGAATAGTATATGAAGTGGTTGTCAGGACGCAGTAAGCTCTAGCTAACTTGATCGGTGATTAGCACGATTAATTCGCAGACATATAGTAAAAATATTTGCATTTTAACTTAATCCAGAGCTTTCCGAAATGTAGTGTCGGAATAAATAATTGAAATTAATTGGCTGTTCTTCCTGTTATTATTACTAAAATTTTTCCATGTGCCTCTAAATTTATGTTGCATTATGGCATAGGGGTTAGTGACTCTGACTGACACCAAATCGGTCGAGTTTCGATCCCGGCCAGAAGCAGTCTAGCCACACTGATGATCTGCGAAACAGGCTTGTATGTGGATTATATATATATATATATATATATATATATATATATATATATATAAAGTAGAATCCTTGAAAATTGGTAAGGTAAATTCCAATAGGGACAGACTCCAAAAAGAACTCAATGTTAAAATGTATTGCTAAATTTAATAAAGTATTATAATTAGGAAACAAAAGTTAGATATTTTTACAAATCCATTGGTAATACGGTATTCTGCGGTCCCAGCCGCTTTTCAAACTAAATTCATAAAACAGTGAATGTCTTAAATTTGTCCAGACGAAGTCACGTGGGATAGAAAAAGGGGAAAGGAAAGGATAAATATTAGTAAGAGAAAAGAGAGAGGGAAAAGTAGAAGACAGAATAAGGGGAAGGGGGTTAACTTAAGGTATTTAATTTTAGCTTTGGATAGCCTCTTTGACCTAGATATACAAAATTCTTTGTTGGTGAAAGTTAAACTTTGACCCGAGCAGCTCTTTGACCGTTCAAGACGTAAGATATTGGAGTTTGGAATTTAAAGATTCGGGGTTTGAATTTACGCTCGACAAATGAATGTTATTTTTTCTATTTAACTTTAATCGTAATGGTTATAATGATAGACTAAACTATCGCCCGGTTCACACTCCACCCACGTCTATTGAACAGGTGAAGAGGCTCATCCCTGGTTCCCTGTTTAGAATGTGGTTTCCGGCTTTCTCTTTTCCAATCTTTTCACTCTTACGTAGCCCCCTGCGCATCAGTGGCATTACTGCCTTGCTCGGGGTGATATGATTAAAAAAAATATTCTAGTAATCATAATGTGGTACTAAAGAAATTAAAATCTAGTGACCAAGAATTAATAATAATTAAGAATTAAATGATTAAATGATTTTAAAAATAAAAATTTTTAAAAAATAAAAATAAAAATAAAAGGAGCCATTAAAGAGTATAATAAAGGTGAGTGAATAATTAAAAATATGTAATCCATTATAGAAACGTTTCTAATAATAACAATCATAATAATGATAAAAATACTAAGGATAAATGTAAATCAAACAAATCTAAACATGAAGATACTCATAATCCTAATGATGAGGATAACATACAACGATTGGTGAGTATGAATTAATAATAGTTATTTTTATGAAAAACCAAGCCTGTATCACGTATGGCATTTAAATGATAATTAATAATTGTGTTTTAAGCTGACTTTTTAAAAGTAAAAATTGATAAAAGGCTTAATCGCAATAACTTGTCAGTCGTCTTTAATGAAACATGTGTAAAAAAGGGATTGCTGCACACACAGACACACACACAGACACACACACACACATATATATATATATACGAACGGGTCTCTCTACGAAAATCTCGAGTTGGAATGCTGAAGCTAACAGCAATCAGCCTTGTTATACCTCCATTCATCTTCCTACAGAACCTCAGACTTAACACGGAAGCTTACATCAAGTACCTTAAGGGGTTAGTGCTGCTCTGGGTCAAGAGGGTGGCTGCTGGTAAACGTATATCTGGTAACAGGATTCTGCATAATGCCACACAAGCAAGAAAACCCAGTCATGGCTGTCAGACAATCTCCACGACCACATCGCCCTTTACATCGGGACACCTAAATCCCCAAACCGTTACTCCCTTTGATTATTATGTGTGGGTCGCAGTTGAGTGAGAGAACAACAAAATTCTTTATCACAACAAAGACGAACTGAAAGCAAGGCTTATGGCGGCCTTCACCAACTTAAACAAGGAGACCGTCCAGAAGAGACGCAGGAAATTCCGAAGTTGTCCGGAGGCAGTGGTTAAAGATAATGGCAATTTTATTCAATAAATTTATTTTTAAGTATTACAAGATATTTTTCTGTAGTTTTGATAAATATCTCTGTTAAAATGCAACATCAATGTTACTTTCATTTTTGTTTTTATTGCGTCGCTTAGACGACAATTTATCCATCTCACCCTGTAGAAAAAGCACGGGAAAGCTATATTACGGCGGTGAGAAAGTGACTGCAGCCGAGACGCCAGGTAATAATATATGATTTGAAACCTTTAAATATACAACAGAATGGTAGACATGTAAAAATGTTAGACCTATTCAGTTGGGAAAAGTTCTCTCGTACGACACAGAGAACCGAATTTCTTAGCAGCCAACATTGCATTAAAGTCAATAAAGTCTCTCTACTTCAGATCAGACGAGAATATTAGACTGAGAAGGTGTAATGAGTCATTTCCCGGGGGTTAGCCACAACCATGCGGATGGGATGCAGAAAGGAGTATTTCAGCTTTTTAAAAGACAGAACTTTCATTTTGGAGACGTTAAAACTGACAGGTCATTCCTTGCCACTGCTAGCAACAAAATGTAAATCATTTTTTAAATCCCCATCTTATCAAAGTGATCAAACTTATTATTGAGTCATGGGTAAATGCTTGCGTCATCAGCATAGATACCAAGTTGAGAAGTAATGTCATTAGCAATTGTTGAAAATTATGAGCAAAGTAGGCTTCGTTGGGGACACCTCAATAGTACAAAAACATCTAGAAGAGTGGCCATTCAAGATAACTTTCATTTCGCAATTAAATAAGAAAGACTGAATCAGTTAAGAAATTCGCTCGGAAATACCATAGCCTTTCAACTCGTAGAGAAGACCTGTAAACCAAACACTGTCAAATGCTTTAGTCAGTCAGCTAAGTGACAAACTTTTACTTATATTAATCCTATTAATGCACTATATTTGATATCGAGCACTTTACTGCAAAGACTGCTTGCCTTAAATGCCTTTTCTCTCAGTACGTCATTGACTGTTAACTTTTTTGGCTTCATACTGTTGATATCTTTCTCTATACTATATACTACATGATAGTCATTGGTGAGATTCCGAGTTTTATGTCAACTAGAAGAAAGAAGTTAGAGGGAATTAAAACATTGTGATAGTTTACACTTTTTAAATGAGTTTCAGTTTTGAGCTATTAGAATATATATATATATATATTATCATCCGCAGACAGCTGTTTCGCTGTATCACAGCTCATCAGTACGGTTAGACTCCGATTGCTTTTTAACACAGGATTGAAACCCGACCGAATTGGCGTCAGTCGGCGACTCTACCCCTGGGCTATGGGCGTTCGGTGGAAGAAGGCAGACTTTTTAGCGCATATATTTTCATGATACGCGCCCAATAGCTAGAGTGCTCTAATTCTTTTTACTGATATATATATATATATATATATAGTCGCCATTTATGAAATTTGTATAAAGGAATTACTGTTCAAATTCAAATACACTATATATGTATAATATATAATAGATATATTTGTTGCTAGCAGTGGCAAGGAATGAAGGTCTCCAAAACGAAAGTTCTCTCTTTTAAAAAGCTGAATATTTTATATATATATATATATATATATATATATATATATATATATATATATATATATTGTCACAAAGTTGTGGAACTCAGAGGTTTTTGTGTAGTGATACTATGAATTTAGAAATCATTGTAACAACTATTACAATATATATATATATATATTGTCATCCGCAGACAGATCTGTTTCGCCGTATCGCAGCTCATCAGTACGGTTAGACTCCGATTGCTTTTTTACCCAGGATTGAAACCAGACCGAAATATATATATAATGCCCTCATTTTAGTATCCTTAACGGTCATTAAATACATACTCAAACACACACATATATATATATATATGGTGTGTGTGTGTGTGTGTGTGTGTGTGTGTGTGTGTGTGTGTGTGTGTGAGAGAGAGAGAGAGAGAGAGAGAGAGAGATTGAAATAGATAATAAATAAATGTTCATATATGGATTCATTGCTATTACATTGACGTCAGGATTGCTGAATATGCTTTATGAAAATTAATCAGCATAGTCATTAGTAAAACCGGAAAAGATAGCTGAGACCGATAAAAAGATTACACCTGCTGCCTTGTTTACGATTTGCGTCTTCATATCAAGTAAAACTCGTTTTCAGTATAAATAAACTTTAAACTATACAATTTCTAAGCAATAGCTTTTAAAAGTAGAAGCAGTTATCCGAAGATATCTCAAAGTCATGACATTGTGATTATTACCCTCTTATTCGTTGCTAGAGGGTTGGGAAATTGACACCATGTTATTCTCCTCATCAAATTACTTAAGAATCAGCATTAAACTAGCCATACGTGATACACGCTTCGAGCGATCATGTCTCGAAAGTGACATGACCGCTTGGGGAGAAAATTATCCCGCAGTAGGTTGCCATTTCATTCTGCGTAGACTGGTTGCCAGCCAAGGCTATAGAACCCAATCTGTCCTGTTATTTAACCTATAACTAGAGGGAAGAGACGGATTAATACCTTTCCCAAGGGTATTTGTGCGTACGCAAATACAAGGAATTCAACTGGAATTCGAACTCGGCTCCCCAATTTCTCGTTCCAAGTCGATATCCGCGGCACCACAACGCACGTCCTAAGAATGCACAAAAAATCACGAAATCTGTCATTTTTAGGCTCCTATTATTATTATTATTATTGCTCAAAATTAATTACAATTAACACCATGTGATTCTGCTCTTTAAATTACTTATGTTCACGTATTAAACTGTAACTACACAAGAATTCACGAAATTAGTAATAAAGGCTTTTAATTTTGATATTATTCGCGAAATTTTTAATTACCAAAACGGAAGCAACGTCTGGATCGTTAACTTAATGTTGGAAACTTAATGACATACGATATAACATTTCTCGTTCGTTTGTTCTTTCTATCGTTGAGTTGTCAACACATTTTCTTTTGTCCGAGAAAGCAAATTGATATTAAAGCAATGTATGGACTTTATTCACTCTCATTATATAAAATTGTGTGTTTTTTTTACGTTATATCAAGCCAGTGAAGACAGACGGGGTTACTAATTGTACAAGAACAAGAAAAAAAAGAAGAGAAATATTACGCAATGGTAGAATAATCAAGACAGTAGGTCGCGATTGATATTTCATTTAAATATTTAAGAACCAAAGTTAACTAGAAAGTATGAAGCAGGAAGAGATTTCTGCAAACAAAAAGGGCGATAGCAGAAACTTTTAGCATAGAACTAACGGTTACATCTAGTCAATTCTAAGGTAAATTGATGGTACCTTATTGATAATCTAGTGCTGCGCATAGATACATGAAGTCTAGGTACCATAATAATTAGTTCATTAAAACAATTATTATTACAGTACTTATAAAGGGTGCGATGTCGTCATTTTCTATTAATAATTTCGTGCATGCGTTGTTTTGATTTTGTCGACTGCACATTATACAAGGGTCAATTGCGTATGAGAAAATATGTGCGTTGTGCTGCAGTGGATATCGGCTCGGAACGAGAAATCAGGAAACCGAGTTCGAATTCCATTTGAATTCTTTGCATTCACTTACACACAAATACCCTTGGGAAAGGTATTAATCCGTCTCTTCCCTCCAGCTATGGCTTAAATAACAGGACAAATTGGGTTCTATAGCCTTGGTCGACAACCAGTCTACCGCAGAAAGTAATGGCAACCTACTGCTGGATAATATTCTGCCCTGTCAACCATGTCTCTTTCGAGACATGATCGCCCAAAGCGTGTATCACGTATGGCACTTAACTGATTGATATGAGAAAAAGAATACCAAGACGCAAGTCACTCAGCCGAAAAATTAATAAATGACATCATGCTGTACTACTTAACATTCACGCTAGAAGGTCCGATACGAACATTTCAGAGTGTTTAGATGTCAATCTGCAGAAGATTCGGAAAGAGTTGGATAAGTTTAATGGTGAGTACGAATCTGTTTGGAGTAATCACTGGTGATAGCGACATTATGCCTCTATTCATCTTTCCACAGGTCCTCAGAATCGATATGGGGGCCAACATCAAATGCCTTGAGGAGTTAGTGCTGCTATGACTCAAGAGGGTGACTGCTAAAAGACTCTCTCTATCTGGCAACAGAACACTGCACCACTCAACACAACAAACAAAAAACCCAGTCATGGCTGTCAGTTTAAATTTCGCAACAGAGATCAATTTAACAGATGAGATAACATTTCTCCAACTTTTATTGCCTAATTTTGTAGCCTTTAGAAATTTATAGCCACGATTAATACGTTGCTTACTTTCTTATCTCTTAATACTTTGCTTACTTTTTGAAAGGCATGAGAAGATTGTCCAGAATTCACTGCAATATATAAAAAATGTCATATTACGTAGCAGTCCAGGCTCAATGTTTATGCTTTCAACAACATTTTCCTATCTCTTAATAGGTCCTGGTCATGACGGTAAACTGCATCCGGCAACAAGTCCTCTGATTGGGAGTTTGTGAGGAGCATGGAACCACCTCTTTATTGCTGTTGTCCTCAGGTCTACCCTGAGCAGGAGCGGTAGTACCTGTTAGGGTCCCAGCTATGGGCAAATAGTTTACCCCCAAACTGGGATCAAAACACTATGAAAGTATAAGAATACACTTTTATAGAAATATATGCATAAAAATAGACTTTTATAGAAAAATATACCTTTTTGAAGAAAAAATATTGCCAACAAACATTTTTGAAGAAAAAATTATTACCATAATATATTTTTGAAGGAAAAAAAATGATTCTCAGCTAAACATTTTTGAATTTAAAACTAGAAAACATTTTCAGTTTTCTAAAATAAAAAAGAATAAAAACAAAAAACTTTCATTAAAATCTAACTAAATCAACCTTCTTACTATAACCAAACAGAAAAAATACCTCAAAACTCCACCTTTTTGGCATTAAATAACACACAGAGGTGTTGATATGCCATTAAACAAACTTCAAACTCAAACCTATCTCTTAATACTTTGCTTACTTTCTAAAAAGCATAACGCTATTGTCCAGCATCCATTACCATATAGAAGATTAGATAGTACATAGCAGTTCAGCACTCTATTTCACTTTTTTTTAATGATATTTTATTTTTTCTAATACTTTGCTTAGTTTCTAAAAAGCATCCGGTTTTTCTCTTTTCCAATCTTTTCACCTTTTTTTATTTTATTTTATTTTTCAATTGGAGTAGATAGACTAAACTATCGCCCGGTTCACACTCCACCCACGTCTATTGAACAGATGAAGAGGCTCATCCCTTGTTTCCTGTTTAGAATGTGGTTTCCGGTTTTTCTTTTTTCCAATCTTTTCACTCTTTTTTTTATTTATTTTATTTTTTTTCTCAATTGGATTAGATAGATTAAACTATCGCTCGGTTCACACTCAACCCACCTCTATTGAACAGATGAAGAGGCTCATCCCTTGTTTCCTGTTTAGAATGTGGTTTCCGGTTTTTCTCTTTTCCAATCTTTTCAATCTTACGTAGCCCCCTGCGCATCAGTGGCGTTTTCGCCTTGCTTAGGGTGATATGATTAAAAAAAAAAAGTTTGTTCAGCATTCACTGCTATATAGAAAATTAGATATTACATAGCAGTTCAGCACTGTTTTCTTTGTTTCTAACTATATTTTCTATCTCTTAATACTTCGTATACTTGCTGAAACGCATAAATCGATGGTCCAGTATTCACTGCCATATAGAAAATTAGATATTACATAGCAGTTCATCACTCTTTTATTTTTTAAACGATATTTTCTATTTCTTAATATTTTGCTTATTTTCTGAAAGGCATGATGAGATTGTTCAACATTCACTGTCATATAGAAGATTTCATATTACATAGCAGTTCACTACTTTTTTATTTGTTTCTAATCACATTTTCCTATTTCCTTATATTTTACGTACTTTGTGGGTGGCATCTTTCGTTCTTCCCAAGCGACGTCGATATTAGAATTGGTGGAACTGATGAATGTAGTTAGTCTTAACGCCTTCCATGGAAATAGCGATAGGGCAGTGAGAGGCTTGAGGCGTTTAGTCTGTGGGTAAAGGGTTGTCGCTTGAAAAAGAATCCATCCGGTATAATTTGTATTTGATGATGGTGAGGAATGTTGTGGTGGTGGTCTGACTTTGCGAATAAAACTTTGGGTGGAGTTGATTAATAAGCAAATGGGGATTAGTTATGATTGATAAACAAGTTATAAATCTCCAACTTTTTACCACAACAGATGCCTTACACTTGTAGATGTGGATTTAAGGTTAATAATATTTTTTTCTCGACAGAATCTATTTTACATATTTATAAGTCTACCATTTTTCCATGCATTGAATATTGCTGTCACATCTAGCCTGGTACACTTGCTATATATTTAAAGATTCTAAATAAAATCCAAAGAATAAACTGCTATGTTATCGACCCTGACCTGGTATCTCATTTGCAATCACATTCCTATAATCGTATAGTAACTTTTCTGTACATTTTCTATAAATAATTTCATCAAGATTGTTTTGATGATCCTTACTCTTCGGTACCTAGACAATACGGATTTAAATGCAGTCCTAAACTGGCAGTTACGTTTCATCATGCTGAGGTTGAAATGTAACCGTAAGTTCTATGCTAACAATTTCTTCCCTCGCATTTCTCGCTTGTAGAGCTCCCTTCATGCTTCTTGCTTTCCAGTAAACTTTAACCTCCAAAAATCTAAATGCAATATCAATTGTTATCTTCTGTCTTTTTAATTCCAGTTGTTTTATATGTGTTCTTTTTTCTGAATAATGTTTTATTTTTCTCGTATTCTTTTATATTCTCTTAAGTCCATTGCGTCTTAGTGACTTTAACGCATTGCTTGGGGTCAAATGATTAAAAATGTGATGTGCAGAAGTAGTTTTACTATGGAATTGCGCGTGAGCACTATTACAACGCTTGCGTTGTGTTGGGCCCTTCGAACCTCATCTGGAGGGTCATATAAAGGGTGACCCACTGATAGTCTGAATAATATGAAGCACTGCTGAATATCTTGGTGTCGTAAAGTTAGAACCATTTGAATCTTGTATGGAAACATTTTTAAATCCAGTTTCAGAATGTTGGTGGAAGACCTTATAGTTACCAAAATTAGATCATAGTTGGTTTCTTTATGCAATGTGGCCTCACCTTTTGTTTTGTATGTCGAAAAGGATTTGTTGGAGATGGACATTTCCATGGTAAATGTTCAGAAGATCTTCATCTAACAATCTCAGTTAAAGTCTGTTTTTACTTCCTGACACCCCCTGTAACCTGTCACTCTTTCTCATAACTTTCCTCCTATGTAACCCCCTGCAAAATGTTGCAGTAAAATGCCTCGCTTGGGGCGATATGATTATAAAAAAAAAAGAAGACAAACTTTATTTACTAGTTCTATCCGAATCTCAACTTCATAAAGATCAATTTAAACTATCAAGGAAACTTCATTTTTCGGAAGATATTTCAGTAATCGAGAACATGTTTGTCTGTATTTCTGAGTTGAGGTATTGTAATTATTTACACATTATTTACATTGTTTGAACAGTTGTCCTTATGTTTATTGTCATTATTGACGACGTTTCGACCGTTGTACGCCCCGACCATTTTCAGGTGATTGAAATTTTGAGCTAAACACTTTGTTTCCTCAAAGTAGTTAAAAGCATTGGTTAGATCAAGTAATTTAACCCAAAGAGTTGTTACTTCAATAAAACTTAGCTAGTTAGAGAAAGATAACTTAGACATCCGGAACTAGAATGACTCATGGAACGAGAACAATCTACCTCTAGGATTTAAATAAAAAAGGTTCAGTTCCAAATTCTAATCACATGAAGAATGCTGCAGCTGTCTTGAATATAGTAATAAAGATGAGGACAACAGTCCGAACAATGTAAAATATTTACTCGTGCAACCCGACTGGCAACAAGGTTACACCCAGTTACAGTTAGGTCAACTAAATACAGCCGACAATTCTACTCCATCAGCTTATTTTCTCGTACTTCCCGCCAGTGGAACTCACTTCAATATACTTGCTTTTCTGACGGCTACAACCTCCAGGAATTTAAGTGCAATGTCAATACCCATCTCTTATCCACTTGACTCCAGTTCTTTCTACGTCACTCTGTATATATTTTTCTTTTCCTTTCCCCTCTAACTTCGCAACTGTTTTCACACCTGTGTTCCTTTCCTTCTCTTGCTCTTTCTCTGACACCCCCTGTAACCGGTTCGTCTTTCTCTTCACTCTCCTCCTGTCTAAACTTTTACACTTATGTAGCCCCCTTCGCATCAGTGGCGGTACCGTTATGCTTGGAGCGAAACGATAAAAAAAAAAGAAAACTGTGGAGTGCCTATTTCAGCAAATCCTCATTGGCTTCATTCTCTCAACCAACCTAAAGTTGAACGACTACATCGAATGTATAGCTGCATCTACCGCTAGAATAGTTGGATCATTGGTAATATTTTCTTGTCAGAATCCATTTTGCACATTCATAAATGTACCATTCGTCTGTACAGTGAATGCTGTTGCCATGTCTGGTCGAGTGCTCCTACTATTCATCTCAAAGTTCTCGACAAAATCCAAAGAAGATCTGCAATATAATCCATCCTGATTAACATTTTGACTTCAGTCACTTTCTCACCGACAGGATGTGGCTTCCGTCTGTATTTTCTATAAATATTTTCATGGATTCTACTCTGACGAGCTTCTTTCTCTGATGCTCCGACCACATAAATTTGTTCTTGCTACGAGATTGGCATCAAGCTTCCACCCTTTTATAATCGAAATAGTAAGTGTAACCGTCTCTTCTACTCTAACAGTTTTGTTTCTCGCAATTCCCGTTTGCAGAACTCCCTTCCATATGCTTTCTTCCCTGATAGTTACAACCTGCAGCGTCAATTGCCATCTTCTTTCTCCTTGATTCCCATCTTTCTCTTATCCTTACTTCAACATCCTCTGAACCTCGATTTTCTTTCACTGTAATTCCCTGTGCATCAGTAGTGGTTTTGCATTGTTTGAGTTGAAATTATTATAAATAATAATAATAATACCCACAAATATTACAATTTCACCTCTGCACAAAATAATTTTATTCAGTAGCCACTACATTGAGTGGCTCTTGGTAATAGTAAAAATAAAGTCTATGAGTGACAACAAATCTGAATTTGAAACAGTAGAAAAGAAAACGAGAAACCACTCCATTTCCTTTGCCAAAAACCATGATAGATATTTACAATATGAAGTTCTGAAAGTAAAAGGAATCTGTGGAGTGCCATGATGACGCAGTTTTTTAAATTGTTTAGCAATAGTCTTCCGTCGACCGGTTTCAGCAAATGTACTAACTGCACAGGAGGCTGTGTTTCTGTTTCTGCGAGGCTCAAGCCAATTTAAACTGTTTCTGACGCTCGATCTGATTGCAAATGTTTCCGTACGAAAAGAGAGAGAGAGATGAGATATACCTTTCAGATACTTTTACTGTGTTATTATTGTAAGACCCATCTAGCAAAAAGGTGATTTAGCTCACCTTTCAACTAACTTGGCAACGCAGAAATACAGAGAACGCCTAACAACGGCATCATTAACAGCTGACTGCAGACTGATATGAAAATGAATTCCTACAAAACAAGACCGACAATCTCTCTCTCTCTCTCTCTCTCTCTCTCTCTCACACACACACACACACACACAAAAAAGAGACACACACACACAAAAAGATACACAAAGACACACAAAGACACACACACACAAAGACACACAAAGACACACACACACACACGCACACACACACACACACATATATATATATATATATATATATATATATATATATATAGAAAGTCAACAACCAACAGCGACAGTCTGTTTCGTGGGTATATGTCATCGCCAGAGACGATTAGCATTTAAGCATGAAAAACAGACTGTTGCCGCTGGGTGTTGACTTCAATGTCCACTTATATATTTACATATGCTCTATACCTAATAGTGAGCAGTTTAACCCGTAAATACAGCTTACCTTATACTATATTTTATCATATAAATATATATATGTATGCGTGTGTGTGAATTTGTGTGTGTGTGTGTGTGTGTGTGTGTGTGTGTGTGTGTGTGTGTGTGTGAAGTCGAGACGCATCACATGAAAACTTTTTCCACTTTGTCATATATTTTCCCCAATATTGTTTTTGAATATATTTATAGTATTTGGTATATAAAATTCTTATATATATATAAAAAAATCATAATAAACAAATAGGTATTATAAAGATGGGATAATGATAGCAGGAAGTAAATTACAATAAAAAATAGAAAAGTTATTTATAAACTAAAGGTTTTGGAAAAGTTAGAAATAAATACGTACTGATAAGAAGAGTAAATTTGCTCAAAAGCCCCCTTAAGTTTAAACATAATATAAAAATGTTCTTTTCTTCCTTCATCCCCTCCCTGTTTTTTATAAGAAGAGGTCAAAATATGGAGAAAGCAGAAAGGACATTTTTGGTACTAGAATAGATACATCAAAGGTAATACGATATAGAGAAAATCAATAAAATTAAAAATAAAATTAAAAAAGGAAAATAAAATTAAGTTAAAAGTAGACCGTTAGAGAGAAAAAAAGAAAAAAGAAAAAAAAGAAAGGAAAAAAGTCAAGATGTAGAAACTACTGGCCAAACTTCAAAGGAACTCACACATTATATCTTCCCACACACACTACCGGCCATAATTATTAGGCAACCCTTTTTTTTTTTAAAGAAAAGATGTATTTCATACTAATTTTAGTATTTATTGTCAAATGGATAATTTTAAATGAAAATAGAATTGTTCTTTGTTAATACTGCACAATAACATGTGTATCAAATGAACCCGTTGTGGTGTCCAGTTTTTGTGCTCTCTTCCCCATGCTAGTCTCTTCGTCTTATTGTCTGGCCGAAGCAAAGGCATCTTGGCTGCCTTGTAAAATTTTGCAAAGTAAAATTAACAAAAGAACCATTCTATTTTCATTTAGAATTATCCACTTGGCAATAACTACTAAAAATATTATTAAATACATAATTTTTTTTTAAAAACTGGGATGGTCTAATAATTATGGTCGGTAGTGTACATTAATAGCAAACCATGGTTGTTTGTATTTAAATGTAAATCATTTTCACAGCCAACATCTAAAATTGCCTGATGACGAGATTATATCGCGAAACATAGAAATTTCCGTGTCGCAATGTTCCTTTAAATCATAATTATATATATATATATATATATATATATATATATATATATACGTTTTATATCCGTTTTAATGAAAATGTAATATATATATATATTTGGAAACTTTTGAAAGCAAAACTGCTGAATTTCATTATTAAAGGAAAGCAGGCTTTGCAATAAAGTGCTCGATATGGAAATAGAGAATTAATAGAATAAATATACGAAAGGAGAGTGACAAACAAGACTACAAATAAACAGTAAGAAAACTGAATGCATTGTCATCAGCAAAAAGAACAATCCAAAATGCCAAGTACAGGTAGGAGATACTAGAATCAAGCAAGAACAAAAATTCAAATACCTAGGAAGTGTTCTAACAGGAGATGGAAATGCGACACAGATCCGAAGGCGAATTGGCATGGCAAAGGACGCGTTCCAGAAGCTGAGTAAAGTCCGAAGACCCAGGAAAATTTCCCTAGAAACAAAGGAGAGAGTGCTAGATTGCTATGTGATGTCATTTCATCAATATGGCAGTGAATGCTGGACAATATCATCGAAGATGAGGAAAAAACTTGAAGCAACGGAAATGTGGTTTTACAGAAGGATGCTGCGGATATTATAGACCGAACATGTGAGCCATGATGAGGTTTTGGAAAGAATGGCATTGAAAAGAAAACTACGAGTAAACATCAGGAAGAGATAACTGAAGTTCCTGGGACATGCAATGAGAAAGGAGGGCTTGGAGAACCTGATACTGACAGGCCAGATAGAAGGGAAAAGAGACAGAAGAAGGCAGCGGATAACATATTTGAAGTAACAGGAGAAACAGGAGAAAACATATTAAGAGCCACCAGGGATAGGGAGACGTGGAAATCCATGATCGCCTACGTCCTGAAAGGATAGGGCACATAGAAGAAGATACGAAAATGTTACTTAACTAATAACTTCTTTTAAGCCGACTTCGAAGTTTCGCGAACGTATGAGAATAAGCTCACTCCTCTGGATTTATCTGGTTTTTCTACCAATATTTGTGTTTTCTATATTGTTGTGAAACTGGTGTTATACGTTTGTGTGTAAGTCTGTAAGTGTGTGATTTTTTTCGCTTGATAAATATCATGTTATCTGATTATCCCTCTTTCTTCTCTTTCTCATTTTTTCTCCTTTCATCCGTTATCTTCTGGTTTTCTGCTGATTTTTTTATGAGTGCTGCGTTTTCAGAGATTTATTATTTTGTTATGTGTTGACCACCTGTCTTTAAGGGTGATGGTTGAATGTTTGTATGTGCATGTGTGTGTGTCTGTCTCTGTGTGATTGCGCGTATGAATATATATACAAAAGCGAGGATGCTATTGGTTTATCAATGTTTTTAAACTTAAGAACTTCCATGAATATTCATGAGATGGTTTAAAGATCAGTCAAAACATGTGGAGGACACAAAGTGTCGTAATTGTAAGTCTGGCAAAATGTATGCGATTTATATTAAAGAATCTTTTTATAAGGAATATTGTTTAAATTGTAATTAGATTGTTATTATACGAGACTGGTGTACACTACCGGGCATAATTATTAGTCCACCCCAGTTTTTAAAAAAATTATGCGGAAACGCACACACCATGAGATAAATCAGATTGATAACACAACAGTAATAAAACAAATCCTCTTCAACCCTTGGGAAAATTCAAACTAACGGTCAGGTTACACATACTTAGATAAACCATATATTAAAGCAAACTGATATCAACAAACCAGAAAAAGGCCCCAACTGCTAATCTCTCTCTCTCTCTCTCTCTCTCTCACACACACACACACACACACACACATATATATATATATATATATATATATATATATATATATGTATACACACATGCATACGGGCACATGATACGATAAATAGGTCCATACATATAAAATGATCACAAAAGGGAAAAAGAATAAAATAAAACAAAATAATTATAAATAAATATATATATACATATATATACAAAATAAAGTAAAATAAATTACAGGAAGTATACGCGCATAAACACACACACACACATGACACAGTCACGGAAACGCACACACCACGAGATAAAGCAGATAGATAACACAACAGTAATAAAACAAATCCTCTTCAACCCTTGGGAAAAGTTAAACTAACGGTCAGGTTACACATACTTAGATAAACCATATATTAAAGCAAACTGATATCAACAAACCAGAAAAAGGTTCCAACTGTTAATCACACACACACACACACACACACACACACACACACACACACACACACACACAAGCACTCGCTACAATTAATGACAGCAGCAGCCAGGAATGACCATTCCTCTAAAGGCACGGACTCACTCGGACAAACACACGCTTCTCTTCCATTTTGAAGATGTGATTTTGATCTCGAAATATTAATGTATAATAAGTAGGTAATACCCAAAAACTTCTTTACCTTCCTTTATTTTACTAAACGCATTGTGACAGTCTTCAAGACCTAACCATACATCTAATATACACAATGCTTCAAGCAAATTACAAAACTTTACTATATATATAGTATATATATATAATGCTTGAAGTATTGTGTATATTAGATGTATGGTTAGGTCTTGAATGCCAGTCACCGAATATATATATATATATATTCGGTGACTAGCATGTGGGTATACACTGCTTATATACAACACGTTAAAATTTCCATTCACTGGTTCCATGCGCCTATGGCTTAGTGGGTAACTGACACCAAATCGGTCGAGTTTTGATCCCAGCCAGAAGCAAGTGGATGTGTTTAGCCACACTGATGAGCTGTGATACAGCGAAACAGGATTTCATGTCGATGACTACCGGTTCACACTCCACCCACATCTATTGAACAGGTGAAGAGGCTCATCCCTTGTTTCCTGTTTAGGATGCGGTTTCCGGTTTTCTCTTTTCTAATCTTTTCACTCTCTTTTATTGTTTTTTCAATTGGAGTAGATAGAGTAAACTATCGCCCGGTTCACACTCCACCCACGTCTATTGAACAGGTGAAGAGATCCATCCCTTGTTCCCTGTTTAGGATGTGGTTTCCGGCTTTCTCTTTTCCATTCTTTTTACCCTTACGTAGCCCCCTGCGCATCAGTGGCGTTATCGCCTTGCTTTGGGTGATATGATTAATATATATATATATATATATATATACAAATGAATAAGGAACGAAGTAAATAATTGCAACGTTCAAAATATTAATTTAAAACAATGCTCATTATTAAAATAGAGCAATGGATATTTATTATAAATTATACTTTATAACATGTACATACTACAATCTACTACAAAATTGTACATTTTGTTTCGACATTGAAAGAACAATGTCTCATTAGGTAGTTAATAATGATGGTAATATATATATATATATATATATATATGTGTGTGTGTGTGTGTGTGTGTGTGTGTGTGTGTGTGTGTGTGTGTGTGTGTGTGTGTGTGTGTATTTGGTGAGCATGGTGAGCATAGTAAGCATATGCTGAAACAAAAATATATAAATATCTATATCTTTGATTTGACTTTAAAAAGAAAAGAAAATTTGTAAAGATATCCCATGTTTGTTGTTGTTGAGGGACATATTCCCCAGTTCTGCGATTGAAGTTTTAACGTGGATAATGGCGTTTGTCTGATTGACTTCAGTATTTAAAACAAGGGTCTGCAGACCAGTGCTTAAGTTTGAAAATCTAGGAGTCAGATTTCAAAGTTACACCAAAGTTTCTCTGCATCTTCTTATTGACAACTTTCTGCATTAGACGATCTCTTAAACCGCATTTCTTTTTCGATGCATGGCATATCTTTGCTATTTGGATCGGTGAATTTTCCGTGCTGAGATGGTCGAAATAACAAAGTTGAAAAAAGTATTCTGAATACCATATTTGCCGGCTTGTAAGATGTGTGATATACAAAATTATGTTAAAAAAATTATTGAAATTCTTTGTTGTCATATTCACGACGTTTCGGTCGTTGTACGCTCGGACCTTCTTCAGAGTTTTGAAATTTCAAACTGAACCATTTATTTCGATCACTGGGATAAATTGTTCTCGTTTCATGCTACATGCCACTTCACGCTATCTTAGTTATCTCCAGGATTCATGATCAAATGAAGCCCGAATTTGTGGTCGACCGGTCTAAGACACGCCAGAGGACTGGCAGAAGATGTAGTTTGCCATTAATTTTTGCGGTAGACTAATTGCCAACCCAATCTATTCTGCTATTTAACCCACAGCTGGAGATAGAAAAGACGGTTAGTACCATTCGCAAGGGTATTTGCGCATATGTCAATGCAACGAATTCAAGTGGAATTCGAACTCGGCTTTCTGATTTATCATTCCGAGCCGATATTCACTGCACCATACCTCTTAACGCACATCCAATTTACTTCTGTGTTGAATACATAAAACCGTTAAATATTGATCGTATCTAAATTTTGTTGTAGAATGGCTGACACCCCTGCAGCACTCTCAATGATAGAATGGCCCATCAACTGAAATGGTCTATTTAAATGGTCTATATTTCGTAATATTCGTGTATCGTTCCAGTAATATTCGGGCTGATTACTTCAGCGACTATTGCAATCTAAACCTCTCCCTCTCTGTGTTGTAAGTTCTGTCTTGATTTTCCAAATATATAATATATCTTAACGATTTTCATCAAAAAACAATTCTCAATATTGAAGCAACTTTAAACTTTTGTACACTTATTTTCTTCAGTGAGGTTCACCGTGGCCTAACCAAGAAATGTAGTTCGTCTGAGCACTTCCCGTTGAAGTAGCAATAGAACAATGAGAGTTTTGAGACGTTTCCTCTGTGAGAGTGAAGTTGCAGGGTGAAAAATAATTTATCATAAATATGCACAGAATATGTAATCCCCTTGGCGGATTCGTTATGTATTTCTGTTAGTTGCAGGTGGTCAGTGTACATATTTGAGTAAATTGGAGTAGATAGACTAAACTATCGTCCGGTTCACACTCCACCCACGTCTATTGAACAGGTGTAGAGGCTCATCCCATGTTACCTGTTTAGGATGTGGTTTCCGGCTTTCTCTTTTTCCAAATCTTTTCACTCTTGCGTAGCCCCCTGCACATCAGTGGCGTTACCGCCTTGCTCGGGGTGATATGATTAAAAAAAAATAAAAATAACCAGAAATTTTAAATGTTATTTTTTCTAGTCAGACAATCCTTCATTATTCGGCCATTCCCTGTGTCGTATTAAGGTAAACATATTCAATATCCACAATATTTTGACATGACATGGCTTCCCTCTGACTTTTCTACAAATATTTTCATAGTAATTGTTTTGATGAGCTTTTCTCCGTCGTATTTAGAATTTATGAATTTCAGCGTGCTACTGGATTGGCAACTAGGTCTCACTATATGCAATCACCAATTTTATTCTGATCTTTTCTCGCACTTCTTATCTGTGGAAGTTATTTTTTTGCTTCTACGACCTTCAAAAATTTAAATGCAACATCATGATTATCTACGATACTACATGAAAAGAGAAGATTAAAAATGAGCTTGAGTGAATAGATGATGGCCTAAGGCTTAGGAGAGAGAATAAAAAGACAAAATTTATTAAAACCTACAAAGAACAGGAAGTTAGGGAGAGCCATGATCACCAACGCTCTGAAGGGACATGACACATAGACGAAGAATTAATGTTTATTACATGTTTCGACAACACCAAAATCAATTCTTTTTCTTGTACTGTTTGCATCCTCATGGCGGCTGTAAGACAGATACAGTACACAAAGTCGTTAAATATAAATCTCTTATAATAGAGGCGTGACCTGAGGTCGACTGCTGACAGCTTACTGAGTCACCAATTCTTCCCTTTTTAAATAATCTCCTCTTTTAACCTTTTTGCAACGTAATACCATGAGCAATATAGTATGGCCGTTACGAATAATATCATGTCACAATTATTATAATTCAACTCATTAATTTGTTCCCAAGACGATCATTGGAAAGATACTTTTTTTACTTGTGTTTAGATTAGAATATGTACACTTGGATGCATGAGTTAGCTCCCATTTTAATGTATGTATGTAGATGTGCATGCGGGTTTATGTACTAGTAGGTATATTGATACTTTGTTTTTCACGTGCTAATGTGTATATATATATATATATATATATATATATATATATATATATATATATATGTGTGTGTGTGTGTGTGTGTGTGTGTGTGTGTGTGTGTGTGTGTGTGCGTGTGTGTGTGTGTTTATATATACTACCGGCCATAATTATTAGGCAACCCCAGTGTTTTAAAAAATGATGTATTTCATACTATTTTTAAGTATTTATTGTCAAGTGAATAATTGTAAATGAAAATAGAATGGTTCTTTTGTTAATATGGCACAATAACATGTGCATCAAATGAATTTATTAATATTTGATAATTACCTATACTGCAGTTTCATCAATGAAAGAATGAAGAACATTGACGGTGATTAGGACGAATTTATCTTTGCTTCCTTACTTTGTAAAATTTTGCAAAGTAATAATAACAAAAGAACCATTCTATTAACATTTAGAATTACCCACTTAAAAATAGTATGAAATACATAATTTCTAGTAACAAAAATGGGGTTTCCTAATAATTATGGCCGGTAGTGATATATATATATATATATATATATATATATATATATATATATATATATATATATACCCCCAAACCAAAAATGGCATGTAGGCAAAATTCCAAAACAGATCTTATTCATATTATTTTCATTAATATTAAAAATGATCCTAGTAAAGGGCTCGATGTAAATAGTCTTATCTATTTATAGAACCAAATATATATATATACTTCCAATAAAACTCTGAAAGGGCTCGATGTAAATAGTCTTATCTATTTATAGAACAAAATATATATATATACTTCCAATAAAACTTTGAAAGGGCCTGATGTAAATAGTCTTATCTATTTATAGAACCAAATATATATATATACTTCCAATAAAATTCTGAAAGGGTTCGATGTAAATAGTCTTATCTATTTATAGAACCAAATATATATATATATACTTCCAACAAAACCTGAAAGGCCTGATGTAAATAGCCCTATCTATTTATAGAACCAAATATATATATATACTTCCACAAAACCTTGAAAAGGCCTGATGCAAATATCTATCTATTTATAGAACTATATATATATATATATACTTCCAATAAAACTCTGAAAGGGCCTGATGTAAATAGTTCCATCTATTTACAGAACCAAATATATATATATACTTCAATAAAACTCTGAAAGGGCTCCTGATGTAAATAGTCTTATCTATTTATAGAACCAAATATATATATATACCTATTAAATCCTAGGCAAATCAATATTAAATAGTCTTATCTATTTATAGAACCAAATATATATATATACTTCCCAATAAAACTCTGAAAGGGCTCGATGTAAATATTCTTATCTATTTACAGAACCAAATATATATATATACTTCCAATAAAACTTGAAAGGGCTTCGATGTAAATAGTCTTATCTATTTATAGAACCACATATATATATATACTTCCAATAAAACTCTGAAAGGGCTTGATGTAAATAGTCTTATCTATTTATAGAACCAAATATATATATATACTCCAATAAAACTCTGAAAGGTTCAGATGTAAATAGTCTTATCTATTTACAGAACCAAATATATATATATACCTAACAAAACTCTGAAAGGGCCTGATGTAAATAGTCTTATCTATTTATAGAACCAAATATATATATATACTTCCAACAAAACTCTGAAAGGCCTGATGTAAATAGTCTATCTATTTATAGAACCAAATATATATATATACTCTTAACAAAACTCTGAAAGGGCCTGATGTAAATAGTCTTATCTATTTATAGAACCAAATATATATATATACTTCCAATAAAACTCTGAAAGGGCTCGATGTAAATAGTCTTATCTATTTATAGAACCAAATATATATATATATTTCCAATAAACCTGAAAGGGCTCGATGTAAATAGTCTTATCTATTTATAGAACCAACATATATATATACCCAAATAAAACTCTGAAAGGGCTCGATGTAAAATAGTCTTATCTATTTATAGAACCAAATATATATATATATACCCAACAAAACTCTGAAAGGGCCTGATGTAAATAGTCCTTATCTATTTATAGAACCAAATATATATATATACTTCCAACAAAACTCTGAAAGGGCTCGATGTAAATAGTCTTATCTATTTATAGAACCAAATATATATATACTTCCAATAAACTCTGAAAGGGTTCGATGTAAATAGTCTTATCTATTTATAGAACCAAATATATATATATACCTAACAAAACTCTGAAAGTTTTCGATGTAAATAGTCTTATTTATTTATAGAACCAAAATATATATATATACTTCAATAAAAACTCTCAGTGGTTCGATGTAATTAGTCTTATCTATTTATAGAACCAAATATATATATATACTTCCATTAAAACTCTCTGAAAGGGCCTGATGTAACAGTCTTATCTATTTATAGAACCAAATATATATATATATTTCCAATAAAACTCTGAAAGGGCCTGATGTAAATAGTCTTATCTATTTATAGAACCAAATATATATATATACTTCCAATAAAACTCTGAAAGGGCTCGATGTAAATAGTTCCATCTATTTATAGAACCAAATATATATAGATATACCTAACAAAAACTCTGAAAGGGCTCGATGTAAATAGTCTTATCTATTTATAGAACCAAATATATATATATACTTCCAATAAAACTCTGAAAGGGTCTGATGTAAATAGTCTTATCTATTTATAGAACCAAATATATATATATACTTCCAACAAACTCTGAAAGGGCTCGATGTAAATAGTCTTATCTATTTATAGAACCAAATATATATATATACTTCCAATAAAACTCTGAAAGGGCTCGATGTAAATAGTCTTATTTATCTATAGAACCAAATATATATATATACTTCAATAAAACTCCGAAAGGGTTCGATGCAAATAGTCTTATCTATTTATAGAACCAAATATATATATATATATACTTCCAATAAAACTCTGAAAGGGCTCGATGTAAATAGTCTTATCTATTTATAGAACCAAATATATATATATACTTCCAATAAAACCTGAAAGGGCTCGATGTAAATAGTCTTATCTATTTACAGAACCAAATATATATATATACTTCCAATAAAACTCTGAAAGGGTTCGATGTAAATAGTCTTATCTATTTATAGAACCAAATATATATATATACTTCCAATAAAACTCTGAAAGGGCTCGATGTAAAGTGGTCTTATCTATTTATAGAACCAAATATATATATATACCTAATAAAAAACCTGGAAAGGGCTCGATGTAAATAGTCTTATCTATTTATAGAACCAAATATATATATATACTTCCAATAAAACTCTGAAAGGGCAGCCTGATGTAAATAGTCTTATCTATTTATAGAACCAAATATATATATATACTTCAAATAAAACTCTGAAAGGGTTCGATGTGTCTATCTATTTATAGAACCAAATAATATATATATACTTCCACAAAACTCTGAAAGGGCTCGATGTAAATAGTCTTATCTATTTATAGAACCAAATATATATATATACTTCCAATAAAACTCTGAAAGGGCTCGATGTAAATAGTCTTATCTTTTTATAGAACCAAATATATATATATATTTCCAATAAAATTTTGAAAGGGTTCGATGAAATAGTCTTATCTATTTATAGAACCAAATATATATATATACTTCCAATAAAAACTCTGAAAGGGTTCTTGATGTAAATAGTCTTATCTATTTATAGAACCAAAGCAGTATATATATACTTCCAATAAAACCTCTGAAAGGGCTCGATGTAAATAGTCTTATCTATTTATAGAACCAAATATATATATATATACTTCCAATAAAACTCTCTGAAAGGGTTCGATGTAAATAGTCTTATCTATTTATAGAACCAAATATATATATATACTTCCAACAAAACTCTGAAAGGGCTCGATGTAAATAGTCTTTATCTATTTATAGAACCAAATATATATATATACTTCCAATAAAACTCTGAAAGGGCTCGTTACTTAAAATAGCCTTATCTATTTATAGAACCAAATATATATATATACTTCCAATAAAAGTCTGAAAGGGCTGATGTAAATAGTCTTATCTCTTTATAGAACCAAATATATACATATATTTCCAATAAAACTCTGAAAGGTTTCGATGTAAATAGTCTTATCTATATATAGAACCAACATATATATATACTTCCAATAAAACTCTGAAAGGGTTCGATGTAAATAGTCTTTATCTATTTATAGAACCAAATATATATATATATATACTTCCAATAAACTTCGAAAGGGCTCGATGCAAATAGTCTTATCTATTTATAGAACCAAGTATATATATATACCTAACAAAAACTCTGAAAGGGCTCGATGTAATAGTCTTGCCCATTTATAGAACCAAATATATATATATACTTCCAATAAACTCTGAAAGGGTTCGATGTAAATAGTCTTATCTATTTATAGAACCAAATATATATATATACTTCCAATAAAACTCTGAAAGGGCTCGATGTAAATAGTCTTATCTATTTATAGAACCAAATATATATATATACCCAATAAAACTCTGAAAGGGCTCGATGTAAAGGTCTTATCTATTTATAGAACCAAATATACATATATATACTTCCAATAAAACCTTGAAAGGGCTCGATGTAAATAGTCTTATCTATTTATAGAACCAAATATATATATATACCCAATAAAACTCTGAAAGGGTTCGATGTAAATAGTCTTATCTATTTATAGAACCAAATATATATATATACTTCTCCAATAAAACTCTGAAAGGGCTCGATGTAAATAGTCTTATCTATTTATAGAACCAAATATATATATATACCTAACAAAACTCTGAAAGGGCTCGATGTAAATAGTCTTATCTTTTATAGAACCAAATATATATATATATTTCTAATAAATTTGAAAGGGTTCGATGTAAATAGTCTTATCTATTTATAGAACCAAATATATATATATACTTCCAATAAAACCTGAAAAGGGCTCGATGTAAATAGTCTTATCTATTTATAGAACCAAATATATATATACTTCCAATAAAAACTCTGAAAGGGCTCGATGTAAATAGTCTTATCTATTTATAGAACCAAATATATATATATATACTTCCATTAAAACTCTGAAAGGGTCTGATGTAAATAGTCTTATCTATTTATAGAACCAAATATATATATATACTTCCAATAAAACTCTGAAAGGGCTCGATGTAAATAGTCTTATCTATTTATAGAACCAAATATATATATACTTCCAATAAAACTCTGAAAGGGCCTGATGTAAATAGTCTTATCTATTTATAGAACCAAATATATATATATATCTACAAAAGTCTGAAAGGGTTCGATGTAAATAGTCTTATCTCTTTATAGAACCAAATATATATATATATTTCCAATAAAATTTGGAAAGGGCTCGATGTAAATAGTCTTATCTATATATAGAACCAAATACATATATATATACTTCCAATAAAACTCTGAAAGGGTTCGATGTAAATAGTCTTATCTATTTATAGAACCAAATATATATATATATTTCCACAAAACTCTGAAAGGCTCGATGTAAATAGGCTTATCTATTTATAGAACCAAATATATATATATACCTATCAAAACTTGAAAGGTTTCGATGTAAATAGTCTTATCTATTTATAGAACCAAATATATATATATATATTTCCAATAAAACTCTGAAAGGGCTCGATGTAAATAATCTTATCTATTTATAGAACCAAATATATATATATACTTCCAATAAAACTCTTAAAAGGGTTCGATGTAAATAGTCTTATCTATTTATAGAACCAAATATATATATATATTTCCACAAAACTCTGAAAGGGCCTGATGTAAATAGTTCTATCTATTTATAGAACCAAATATATATTATATATTTCAATAAAATTTCATGTTGCCTGATGTAAATAGTCTTATCTATTTATAGAACCAACATATATATATATTTCACAAACTTCTGAAAGGCTCAGATGTAAAATAGTCTTATCTATTTATAGAACCATATATATATATATTTCCAATAAAACTCTGAAAGGGCTCGATGTAAATAGTCTTATCTATTTATAGAACCAAATATATATATATATATTTCCAATAAAAATTTGAAAGGGCTCGGTGTAAATAGTCTTATCTATTTATAGAACCAAATATATATATATATTTCCAATAAAACTCTGAAAGGGGCCCTGGTGTAAATAGTCTTATCTATTTTAGAACCAAATATATATTTATATTTCAATAAAACTCTGAAAGGGCTCGGTGTAAATAGTCTTATCTATTTATAGAACCAAATATATATATATATTTCCAATAAAACTCTGAAAGGGCTCGGTGTAAATAGTCTTATCTATTTATAGAACCAAAATATATATATATTTCAATAAAACTCTGAAAGGGCTCGATGTAAATAGTCTTATCTATTTATAGAACCAAATATATATATATATTTCCAATAAAACTCTGAAAGGGCCTGGATGTAAATAGTCTTATCTATTTATAGAACCAAATATATATATATTTCCAATAAAACTCTGAAAGGGCTCGATGTAAATAGTCTTTATCTATTTATAGAACCAAATATATATATATTTCCAATAAACCTGAAAGGGCTCGATGTAAATAGTCTAATCTATTTATAGAACCAAATATATATATATATTTCCAATAAAACTCTGAAAGGGCTCGATGTAAACAGTCTTATCTATTTATAGAACCAAATATATATATTTCCAATAAAACTCTGAAAGGCCTGATGTAAACAGTCTTATCTATTTATAGAACCAAATATATATATATTTCCAATAAAACCTTGAAAGGGTCGATGTAAATAGTCTTATCTATTTATAGAACCAAATATATATATATATTTCAATAAAACTCTGAAAGGGCTCAGATGTAAATAGTCTTATCTATTTATAGAACCAAATATATATATATTTCAATAAAATTGAAAGGCTCGATGTAAATAGTCTTATCTATTTATAGAACCAAATATATATATATATTTCCAACAAACTCTGAAAGGGCCTGATGTAAATAGTCTTATCTATTTATAGAACCAAATATATACATATATTTCCAATAAAACTCTGAAAGGGCTCTGATGTAAATAGTCTGATCTATTTATAGAACCAAATATATATATATATTTCCAATAAAACTCTGAAAGGGCCTTTGATGTAAATAGTCTTATCTATTTATAGAACCAAATATATATATATATTTCAAATAAAAACCTGAAAGGGGCCTGATGTAAATAGTCTTATCTATTTATAGTACCAAATATATATATATATTTCCAATAAAACTCTGAAAGGCTCGATGTAAATAGTCTTATCTATTTATAGAACCAAATATATATATATATTTCAACAAACCTTGAAAGGCCTGATGTAAATAGTCTTCATCTATTTATAGAACCAAATATATATATATATTTCCAATAAAACTCTGAAAAGGCCTGATGTAAAATAGTCTTATCTATTTACAGAACCAAATATATATATATATTTCCAATAAAACCTTGAAAGGGCCTTGACAAAATAGTCTGATCTATTTATAGAACCAACATATATATATATTTCAAACAAAAACCTGAAAGGCTCGATGTAAATAGTCTTATCTATTTATAGAACCAAACATGTGCAGAGCCCAATAAAACTCTGAAAGGGCCTGATGTAAGCCATTCTTATCTATTTATAGAACCAAATATACATATACTCTTAACAAAACTCTGAAAGGCCTTTGATGTAAATAGTCTTATCTATTTATAGAACCAAATATATATATATATTTCCAATAAAACTCTGAAAGGGCTCGATGTAAATAGTCTTATCTGTATTTATAGAACCAAATATATATATATATTTCCAATAAAACTCTGAAAGGGCCTGATGTAAATAGTCTTATCTATTTATAGAACCAAATATATATATATACTTCCATTAAACCCTGAAAGGTCTCGATGTAAATAGTCTTATCTATTTATAGAACCAAATATATATATATATTTCCAATAAAATCCTGAAAGGGCTCGATGTAAATAGTCTTATCTATTTATAGAACCAAATATATACAGTACATTTCCAATAAAACTCTGAAAGGGCTCGATGTAAACAGTCTTATCTATTTATAGAACCAAATATATATATATATTTCCAATAAAACTTGAAAGGGCTCGATGTAAATAGTCTTATCTATTTATAGAACCAAATATATATATATATATTTCCAATAAAACTCTGAAAGGGCTCGGTAAAATAGTCTTATCTATTTATAGAACCAAATATATATATATATTTCCAATAAAACTCTGAAAGGGCTCGGTGTAAATAGTCTTATCTATTTATAGAACCAAATATATATATATATTTCCAATAAAACTCTGAAAGGGCTCGATGTAAATAGTCTTATCTATTTATAGAACCAAATATATATACATATTTCCAATAAAATCCCCTGAAAGGGCTCGATGTAAATAGTCTTTATCTATTTATAGAACCAAATATATATATATATTTCAATAAAACTCTGAAAGGGCTCGATGTAAATAGTCTTATCTATATTTATAGAACCAAATATATATATATATTTCCAATAAAACTCTGAAAGGGCTCGATGTAAATAGTCTGATCTATTTATAGAACCAAATATATATATATATTTCAATAAAACTCTGAAAGGGCTCGATGTAAATAGTCTTATCTATTTATAGAACCAAATATATATATATATTTCCAATAAAACTCGAAAGGGCTCGCTGTAAATAGTCTTATCTATTTATAGAACCAAATATATATATATATTTCCAATAAAACTCTGAAAGGGCTCGATGTAAATAGTCTTATCTATTTATAGAACCAAATATATATATATATTTCCAATAAAACTCTGAAAGGTCTCGATGTAAATAGTCTTATCTATTTATAGAACCAAATATATATATATATTTCCAATAAAACTCTGAAAGGGCTCGATGTAAATAGTCTTATCTATTTATAGAACCAAATATATATATATATTTCCAATAAAACTCTGAAAGGGCTCGATGTAAACAGTCTTATCTATTTATAGAACCAAATATATATATATATTTCCAATAAAACTCTGAAAGGGCTCGATGTAAATAGTCTTATCTATTTATAGAACCAAATATATATATATATTTCCAATAAAACTCTGAAAGGGCTCGGTGTAAATAGTCTTATCTATTTATAGAACCAAATATATATATATATTTCCAATAAAACTCTGAAAGGGCTCGGTGTAAATAGTCTTATCTATTTATAGAACCAAATATATATATATATTTCCAATAAAACTCTGAAACGGCTCGGTGTAAATAGTCTTATCTATTTATAGAACCAAATATATATTTATATTTCCAATAAAACTCTAGAAAAGAGAACTCGGTGCAAATAGTCTTATCTATTTATAGAACCAAATATATATATATATTTCAATAAAACTCTGAAAAGGGCTCGGTGTAAATAGTCTTATCTATTTATAGAACCAAATATATATATATATTTCAATAAAATAAGAAAGGGCTCGATGTAAATAGTCTTATCTATTTATAGAACCAAATATATATATATTTCCGTAAAACTCTGAAGGGCTCGTGTAAATAATTACAGTCTTATCTATTTATAGAACCAAATATATATATATATTTCCAATAAAACTCTGAGAAAAGGGCTCGATGTAAATAGTCTATTTTATAGAACCAAATATATATATATATATTTATTTCCAATTAAACTCTGAAAAAGGGCTCGATGTAAATAGTCTTATCTATTTATAGAACCAAATATATATATATATTTCCAATAAAACTCTGAGAGGGCTCGATGTAAATAGTCTTATCTGTTATAGAACCAAATATATATATATATTTCCAATAAAACTCTGAAAGGGCTCGATGTAAATATGATCTTATCAATTTATGGAACCAATGTACTTATATATACCAATAAAACTCTGAAAGGGCTTTCGATGTAAATAGTCTTATCTATTTATAAGACGCGATATATATATATTTCCAATAAGAACTCTAAAGGAAAGGGGCTCGATGTAAATAGTCTTATCTATTTATAGAACCAAATATATATATATTTCCAATAAAACTCTGAAAGTGCTCATTTTCTAAATAGTCTTATCTATTTATAGACCAAATATATATATATATTTCCAATAAAACTCTAAGAAAAGGGCTCGATGTAAATAGTCTTATCTATTTATAGAACCAAATATATATATATATTTCCAATATTAAAACTCCTGAAAGAGCTCGATGTAAATAGTCTTATCTATTTATAGAACCAAATATCTCTGTATTTCCAATAAAACTCTGAAAGGAAGCTCGATGTAAATAGTCTTATCTATTTATAGAACCAAATATATATATATATTTCCAATAAAACTCTGGGAGCTCGATGTAAATAGTCTTATCTATTTATGGGAGCCAAATATCTATGTATTTCCAATAAAACTCTAGAGAAAAAGGGCTCGATATAAATAGTCTTATCTATTTATAGAACCAAATATATATATATATTTAATAAAACTCTGAAAGGAGCTCGTGTAAATAGTCTTATCTATTTGTAGAACCAAATATATATATATATATTTCCAATAAAACTCTGAAAGGGCTCGATGTAAATAGTCTTATCTATTTATAGAACCAAATATATATATATATTTCCAATAAAACTCTGAAAGGGCTCGATGTAAATAGTCTTATCGGTACATAGAACCAAATATATATATATATTTCCAATAAAACTCTGAAGAGCTCGATGTAAATAGTCTTATCTATTTATAGAACCAAATATATATATCTTTATTCGGAAACTCTAGAGAGGAGCTCGTGTAAATAGTCTTATCTATTTATAGAACCAAATATATATATATATTTCAATAAAACTCTGAAAGTGCTCGATGTAAATAGTCTTATCTATTTATAGAACAAATATATATATATATATTTCCAATAAAACTCTGAAAGTGCTCGATGTAAATAGTCTTATCTATTTATAGAACCAAATATATATATATATTTAATAAGAACTCTGAAAGGGCTCGATGTAAATAGTCTTATCTATTTATAGAACCAAATATATATATATATTTTAATAAAACTCTGACTCGATGTAAATAGTCTTATCTATTTATAGAACCAAATATATATATATTTTCAATAAAACTCTAAAAGGAGCTCGATGTAAATAGTCTTTTATCTGTTATAGAACCAAATATATATATATATTTCCAATAAAACTCTAGAAGGGCTCGATGTAAATAGTCTTATCTATTTATAGAACCAAATATATATATATTTCCAATAAAACTCTGAAAAGAGCTCGATGTAAATAGTCTTATCTATTTATAAAGACAAATATATATATATTTCCAATAAAACTCTGAAAGGGCTCGATGTAAACCGTCTTATCTATTTATAGAACCAAATATATCTATATTTCCAATAAAAACTCTGAAAGGGCTCGATGTAAATAGTCTTATCTATTTGCTAGAACCAAATATATATATATATTTCCAATAAAACTCTAGAAAGGGCTCGATATAAATAGTCTTATCTATTTATAGAACCAAATATATATATATGTTTCCAATAAAACTCTGAAAGGGCTCGATGTAAATAGTCTTATCTATTTATAGGGCGAAATATATATATATATTTCCAATAAAACTCTGAAAGGGCTCGATGTAAATAGTCTTATCTATTTATAGAACCAAATATATATATATATTTCAATAAAACTCTAGAAAGGGCTCGATGTAAATAGTCCTATCTATTTATAGAACACCAAATATATATATATATTTCCAATAAAACTCTGAAAGGGCTCGATGTAAATAGTCTTATCTATTTATAGATCAAATATATATATATTTCCAATAAAACTCTGAAAGGGCTCGATGTAATGGTCTTGTCTATTTATAGAACCAAATATATATATATGTTCAATAAAACTCTGAAAGGGCTCGATGTAAATAGTCTTATCTATTTATGAACCAAATACCTATATATATTTCCAATAAAACTCTGAAAGGGCTCGATGTAAATAGTCTTATCTATTTATAGAACCGGCATCTCTCTCTCTCTTTAATAAAACTCTGAAGGAGCTCGATATAAATAGTCTTATCTATTTATGGGAGCAAAATATATATATATATTTCCAATAAGAAAAACTCTGAAAGGGCTCGATGTAAATAATCTTATCTATTTATAGAACCAAATATATATATATGTTCCAATAAAACTCTGAAAGGGCTCGATGTAAATAGTCTTATCTATTTATAGAACCAAATATATATATATATTTCCAATAAAACTCTGAGAACAAATTAACAAAATAGTCTTTTCTATTTATAGAACCAAATATATATATATTTCCAATAAAACTCTGAAAAGGGGCTCGATGTAAATAGTCTTATCTGTTATAGAACCAAATATATATATATTTCAATAAAACTCTGAAAGGGCTCGATGTAAATAGTCTTATCTATTTATGGGGAACCAAATATATATATATATTTCCAATAAAACTCTGAAAGGGCTCGATGTAAATAGTCTTATCTATTTATAGAACCAAATATATATATTTCCAATAAAACTCTGAAAATGATATATCTTTATGATAAAGAAATTCGTCGATGTTTTTTTCGCTGAAATAGCCATACGACATGTGTATTTTCAGAGTTTTATATATATATATATATGAAATTTAATTTTTATTGTAAAGTGAAGCTAATAGTCGACCGATTATGATGATCTTGTTTTTTAATCAAATATTAACATTAATGCCGCAGCACTAAATTGTTTTTAGAGTCTATTCTTTTGTTCTTCAAATGCGAAATTAGTTCTATTTCTGATTGGTCACTACTTACTACGTAACAATGTCTCTCCGATTAAAAGGTTTTGGTTAGTTTTGTGCCTTTTAAAACTCTTCAACTTGAAATAAACATCATCACTTGATAAGAAGCGGATAGTGTCGAAACAAAATGGCTATTTTCGTAGTGATATTATAACATACTTGTATTATAAACTCTAAATAAATTTTATTCGCTCTACTTCGTATTGAGCAGTTTTTTAAGAATAGTGTTTTTGTTTGGATGCGAAATTTTATTCCATCCATACCTGCCCTATACTTGTATATATATATATATATATATATATATATGTAAATCAAAAATAGATTGCGACACGGAAATTTCTGTTTCGAGATTTCTTTCTCGTCATCAGGCAATGTTAGATGTTAGTTGTGAAAAAACACAACTAACATCTAACATTGCCTGATGACGAGATAGAAATCTCGAAACACAGAAATTTCCGTGTCGAAACGTATTTTTTGATTTATAATTATATGATTATATTATGCTCTACAATATTTACTGTATTAAGCACTTTTTAAAAAAAAAGTAAATGCCAGAGAACTCAAAATCGTAAAACCTTGGCTCCTCTTTACCTGGATTTATATATATGTCATATTGTACCCAATAAGATATACGGTAAGAACTAATCTTCTTTCTGTCAGATACTTTTTATTACACAATATTGTCATAATTTTTAAAGCTTATAATTATTAAATATTTCTGCGTAATTGTTCTATGGATGTGCGTTGTGCTGCAGTGGATATCGACTCGGAACGAGAGATCGGGGAACTGAGTTCAAATTCCAGTTGGAATTCCTTGCATTCACTTACGCACAAATACCCTTCAATTATGGGTTAGATAATAGGACAGATTGGGTTCTATAGCCTTGGCTGGCAACCAGTCTACCGCAGAAAGCAATGACAATTTATTGCAGAATAATCTTCTACCCAGTCTTTCGAGACATGATCGCCCAAAGCGTGTATCACGAATAGCACTTAACTTAAATGTTCTATATTCTTATTACTTACTGTCGTATTTAATTTATACATTAAACCTTATTATAAGTATACAAATGTCATAATATATTCCGTGTTTTCTACTGTACTTCGAAGCATCTATTTGGCACTTTGGAACATCCCTTTCGCAGACACAGAGAATGGATTCAAGAGGCAGTTGAAATTTCAGGGACATGTAATAAGGAAGGAGGGCTTAGAGAATGTAATACTCACGGAACGGATAGTGGGGAAAGGCAGAAAACGAAAATCAGCGCGAGGCTTATTTGTTGGGCTTGAACAAACGGACAGCAGAGCAGAGTTTGAGAGCGATACCAAGAGAAAAATATAACGAGCGACGAGGGATAGAAATAATGTGGAGGTCCATGATCGCCTCTGTCCCGAAAGGACACGGCACATAAAGAAGAAAAGTAGAAAAAAGGGTTCTCTGTTTCTTGACTTCACACACGACAGCTTTTTTTTTTCCTCAACGAAGAGGGTCTAAGTCTCACAACCGTAGAAGATTTTTAGTGGTTCTACAGAGGGATGCTGCGGATATCGTAGACCAAGCATTTGAGCAATGACGAGGTGTTGGAAAGAATGGAAACGAAAAGGAAATTATTATTGAGCATCAGGAAGAGACAACTGAAGTTCCTGGGACATGCAATGAGGAAGAGGGGCTTGGAGAACTTGATACTAACAGGGCCAGGTAGAGGGAAAAAGAGGCAGAGGAAAGCAGCGGATAACATATTTGAAGGACCTGGTCAGGTGGATGACCAATGGGGGTTGTGTGGTGTTACAGGAGAAAGCGTGCTAAGAGCCACCTGACATGGAAGGCCATGATCGTCTACGTTCTGAAAGGACAAGGCACATAGAAGAAGAAAAAGACTTTGTACGGAAGCTGATACTGCTCTTTCATATCCTTCTCTGTCTGGCTGTCGCTGAGGCGAAAAGACGCCGGATCCATAAGTCGCGCTTACGGGCGGCATCGGCGTGGAGCTTCCTCGTAGTAGTAGTTTTGTTTAACGGCATATCAACCTCTGTGGGTTATTTAATGCCCAAAAGAAGAGGTTTTAAGGTATTTTTTAATATTTGGTTATAGTGAAGATTGATTTAGTCAAATTTTGATGAAAATTTGTTTATTTTAGAAAACTGAAGATGTCTTAAACATGTGTTGCTGGTAATAATTTTTTCCTTCAAAAATGTATATTTTTCTATAAAAGTCTATATCTATACTTTCGTCGTGTTTTGACCCCAGTTTGAGGGTTAACTATTTGCCCATAGTTGGGACCCTAACAGGTGCTACCACCCAGAGTCAGGGTAGACCTAGGAACAAAAGCAATTAAAGTGGTTCTATGCTCCTCACCCCCCAGTCAGAAGCCTTGCTGCTGGATGCAGTTTACCTTCATACCCAGGACCATCTAGAGTTTAGACTAGGGCAGTGAAGGTCTGAGCTGGTGGTTCTAAGGACAATAACTCGTTAGAACACTTGTTGTATATTAATAGAAATAGAGTAACGAGAGGTTAATGGATTTTCCTCTATGTGCAGGATGTAAAATAATTTATCACCCACAAAGCAGCGTAAACACTTTTGAATTATGCTAAGGCTAGACAGTGAAGATTAGGCAGCGCCAGGGCAGATGTGGTAGCAATAATTCATTTTTGAACTGATCTGCTTTATATTAAGATAGAGCATGTAGACTGGAGTTGGATATTGCCTGGAGCGATACAACGAACAAATAATTCTTCCAGTATCCTTAATATCGCAGGTGAAAAATACACCAGTCTTTGAAACAATAGCTATCAATTTATATTCAGTCGCCAAAAGGTTTACGTTCAAGCTAAATTTCAGCAGTAGGGAAGTGAAATGAAACCGAGTTGCAAGATCAGAACCAATAGTATTACGGATTGTTTCTTGAATTTTTATCAGTAAACCCTAATTATTTAGCCACAGTCAGTCAATCAGTTAAGTGCCATTGTGATACACGCTTTGGCGATCATGTCTCGAAAGAGACATGGCTGACTGGGCAGAAGATGTAGGTTGCCATTGCTTTCTGCAGTAGACTGGTTGCCGACCAAGACTATAGAACCCAATCTATTATTTAACCCATAACTGGAAGAAAGAGATGGATTAATACCTTTCCCAAGGGTATTTGCGTGTAAGTGAATGCAAGGAATTCAATTGAAATTCGAACTCGGCTTCCCGTTTGTCATTCCGAGTCGATATCCATTGCATCACAACGCACATCCTATTAGCCATAGTACCTGACCATAAGTGGCAGCAATATTTAAAGCAAAATCTATAAATATATAAGAAAGATTCTGACGAGAAACCTTGTCTATCAGGCCACACTGAACAAACATTCTTAGCTGCAATTCCATGCTGTGAAGGACTGAACTGGTGACACTAAAGAATGTAACTGGACAGATCATCTGTCATAGTAATAATGATAGAGCAGTGAGAGGCTATCAGTGGTATAGGGGTTGCAGAGTGAAGAATAGTTCATCACCTACAGGGCTGTGTAATATTTTTTAAATTTGTCGTGGTTTTGACAGTGATATTTAGGCAGCATATCTCATCACTACTCTATTCTTGGTCTGATCTGACTGTTGTAATAACAAAGTATGGCAGCTCGAGTTTAGTATTTTCTGAAACGGCACAATGAAATAATCATTCTTCCAGAATCCTTAATATCGCAGACTAAAAATACACCATTTCTTACAGCAATAACAATTATCATTAAGTGGTTGAAAGATTTACGATCAGTCTTTTACCCGACAGTTATAGCAGATGTACAGTCAACTAAAAAATGTTTTTTTTTATTTAAAAAAAGGAAACATTTGCCTTTCCTAGTTTTATCAAATTGTGATAACAATGTTTACTGTTGGACGTTATTTTGTCAGCAAATGACATTACATTGTCGGGCCTTAGACAAGAAATTGAAAATGCATGAGCAGCAATCTCACTTTGGCCAACGTTGCTGAAGCAGTAGTTCATTGTACTAATGAATGTCTGAAAACCAAAGACCACTATTTCAAGTATCTTTTGAGAGTGTAGAGACGAAACGTATTAATTTCGTGATGTCTGAATAAATTTGGAATATATATACAATTTTTTTTTCTTGAAGTGTGTATACACTTTTTGGGACAGACTTTGTATTATAAATACTCGCCAAATTGATGGTTTAAACAACAGCAAAAAAAAAAAAAAAAAAAAATCTGGCAATTTCATTGGGTGACGACAAGGGAGGAGGTTTATCTTTATTTTTTGTTTACCATTTGCCCTATCACAACATCGAACAGACTTCAAAGTACGTTTGACCAAAATGTACTTTATCGTATCTCGTGATTTGCAATTACATTTGATGCCACTGCTGGCAATTCCATCAACCAAAGCCATTTTCATTAATTATAAAAAAAAAAGTTGATTTGTTAACGTTTTGATTTTGAATCAAGCCGTAAAGACATATATTACGTTTGACTGTCACTCTAGATTCTTTCTTTCTTTTTTTTTTTTTACTAATGACTTATTTTTTTGTTACTGTTTTCTCCCATCCTATCATTTTTCGATAGCTTATATTTTTCTCTCAGTGACTCCATTTTGCTTCACGTATATTTTTCCAATCAGTTTCTTTCGTTATCGTCTCTCTCATAGATCTTCTTTTTCGTTTATGTGGTCCGTTTTCTCAATATATATTAATTTGAACTCTCCACGCCTGTTCTTTATGGCTTTAACTTTGGCCCCACCTCTGTTGTTATGTAATTTATTTTACGATCTCCTCTGTTCTACTTGTAATATATATATTTAAATTAAATATTTACAAAGTTCAAAACATTAATTTAAAACAGTGCTCAATATAGAAATAGAGCAATGAATATTTATTATAAATTATACTTTAGAACATGTCCAAACTACAGTCTACTGCAAAAGTGTACATTTTGTTTCGATATTGAAAGAACAATGTCTCATCAAGTAGTTTGTAATATAGATTGTATTTTGTACATGTTCTAAAGTATAATTTATAATATATAATATATAATATATAATATATATTATATATATAATATAATATAATATATAATATATATATAATATATTATATTATATATATATTATATAATATATGTATAATATAATATAATATAATATAAAAATAATATATAATATATATAATATATATATACGCATCGTTCATTCAGCAATGAATTAGAACACCTCAGCTATTGGGCGTGTATAATGATAATATACACGCTAAAAAGTCTGCCTCCTTCGACCGAGCGCCCATAGCTCAGAGGTAGAATCGCCAACTGATGCCAATTTGGTCGAGTTTCAATCCTGGGTTAAAAAGCAATCGGAGTCTATATATATATATATATATATATATATATAAGGACAATGAATAAACTCTTAGTGATTTTTCATGAAAGGAAATGTTTTATTTACAGAAATTAGTAGGAAACATTTCACTGAAAGTATTGTCCATTGCTACCCACTAATTTTCCTATCTTTCTGGCAGCGTTTGAATTCCAAATCGGAAAACGACACAACATTTAAGACTAACCACGAGTCGACTCATTTTTGGCATGCTCATAAGAATGAAAGTGCTGCTCAGTGCTGCCCACGTCTTTTGAGGTTAACCAATAATTGACCCATTTTTTGCATATTCATAAAAATGAAAGTGCTGCCCAACCAGGCCATGTGCCATCGATCGGAACAAGTGATAATCGAACGGGGCAATGTCTGGTGTATACAGTAGGTTGGGTAGGATTTCCCATTTAAGCGTTTCCAAGTAGGGATTCACCCATTTTGAAACTTGTGTCCTAGAGTTGTCATTGGTGCAAAATTATTTTGTCATGTCTCTGCTGGTATAACGGCCATTTTTTTCTGCAATGCTTGACTCAGACGCATCGATTACAGTCGATAGGGATCTCTCGTGATAGTTTCGGTCGGTTTGAGCTCATAATAAACTACCAACAGCCGATCACACCATAAACCATGGATATTCGGCTTTGCTGCTGTTATTGATGCCTGACCGGGCTATCCTACAGTCTTTTACGCTTAGGATTACTATAGTGCATCCATGTTTCATCGCCGGTTACGATACTATACAAAAACCCATTTCCTATTTTGCCGTTGAAGCAGCTGTTCACATGTGACAGGACAGTGTTCGTAGTTTCTCGTATTCAATTCGTACGGTACACAATGTCCTTGCTTTTGAGTCATTCTTAAGGCTTTCAAACGTTTCACAGTTGTTGTGTGATCAACTCTTAATGATTCTACAAGTTCAGCTTGCACCTAACACGAGTCTTCATGAAGTAATTCCTCCAATTCTTCGTCTTCAAACTTTTTTGTGCGCCAATAGCGTTCTTTATCTACAATAACAAAATCATTGTTTTTGAGCGTCTAAACCAGTCTCTGCATGCTGTTTCCGACAGAGCACGGTAGTCGTAAGTCTCAACAAGAATTCTGTGTTCTTCAGCTGCAAATCTCTTTTGAATAAATTAATGCAGTAAAATTTTCCACAAATACACTTTCTTTCGCACGACATCCGACATGTTTAACGCTATGAAAAACGAAGTTGTTTACAGTTCGGTCTCAGTGACATTCATTGAAGTTCAAGTTTGCTTATAGTACTTCCTTATAGATGCATGACCATCTGAAAGTTCACGCACGAAGTTCTGGGAGCGCCATCTGTTGGAAAACAGTGAGAAATTCAAGGTCCTCTCTCTCTCTCTCTCTCTCTCTCTCTCTCTCTATATATATATATATATATATATATATATATATATATATATATACAAAATTTGTTACGAAATTGTAGAGTAGATGCTCTGATTTTTGTTATAGATAAACAGTATAATCATTTATATCTACTGGCTGAATGATCGAGAAACCCTGTTAGGAAAATATAAGGATACGAAATAATATACGAATACACAGCAGATATGAATATTCAGAAAAAAATGAAAAGTGTGTGTTTAAAAGTACTATTTGGGCTTTGTTTGACTGTTAGTCCTGTGATCAAGGGTTAAGACACATATCTATATCCATAAAAGTGACGAGGGTAGACGTTGTGTATTTTTGTTTGTTTGATAGATTCGGCTTAGCGTTTGCATTATGCGGTCTAGCTCGACGGGAGATGCGCTCAGATGTAGATCAAAATTTTAGAACGCTAACGACACCTTGAAATTTTTCAGAAAGCCAAAATTAGGGGTAGAAAAATATATATTATCATCCCACAAAGTCAGTGATCAGTTTATGTATTGATTATAATATAGAATCGATCAACCCACTTTATATTGTCTATATCTATATATGTCGCCCCCTCCTCCTCCCATCCTAATTTAATAGATACATTCTCCATTGTTATCTATATCTATAAAAGTGACAAGGGTGGACGTTGTGTAAGTATTTACGATGTAAATTAATCACATGTTTTTATTCTTTTTATTCCTTAAACTACCCGAGTGAATTTGGGCTAATCTATATCTATAAAAGTGACGAGGGTGGATGTAGTGTCAGTATTTGCTATGTAAATTCATCATATGTTTTTTTATTCTTATTATTCCTTAAACTACTCCAGTGAAACCGGGCTAAACTGCTAGTGATCTAATAACAGTTTCTCCTGGAGTACGCAGGATCGAATTCTCCCTGATAACTAATATTTTCTTAACTCGATTATTTAAACCTGTAGATGTAAACAAATGTTTAATTATAAAAACAAAAAACAAGAACATCAACCCAAATACGAGTATACATTAAAAATAATATCTAAACAAAATAAATTATATACATATACTAGCAGTATAACCCGGCGTTACTCGGGTGTAATGAAAACTTTAAAACTAATCCAAAGTACTGGAGCTCAGACTCTTTGGACGTTGGCACGAAAGACTAAAAAGCAATAGTTGTTTCCAGTTAAAATGAAACCGTACTGAAAGAAAAATAAATGCATGTAAGTCAAATTTTGATTTCCTGATATCGATATCAAATACGTTTTTTAGTCGTAAACTGAATTTTGAAGGCTAAATAAATCCTCTGAGTAAATGGTATCATGGGTGAGACTAAGAACTACAATTATACCTACGTAGAGCCAAACCTGAAGCAAAAACTAAAATAAAAGGGTTGAAAAAATACAGACATACAGGCAGATAAACAGACACACACACAAACATCTTGCCTTATATATATATATATATATATATATATATATATATATATATATATTATCGATTTTCTGCACTATTGTAAGAACATCAATCTTGAAACTTTTGCATATCATTTCTTATGTCTTTGTCTATGAGTGTATCAAATTTGATTAAAATCGGACCACTCCTTCTATAACCCGACTTTTCGATTATCGATTTTCGATATTTATCGGGGGTACCTCGACACAAAACCTGGTTAAGAAAACTCGCAGACGCTTATAGTACAACTGTGTAAATTTTCAAGAAAATTGGTTCAGCCTATTTCGGAGTCTATAGGTAACGGATACACACACACACACACACACACACATATAGAGACAAAGTTCCATTTATAAATAAGTTTAGATATACATGTGTGTGTGTGTGTGTGTGTGTGTGTGTGTGTGTGTGCATAATTAATACAAGTAAAAGATTATATATTCAGCTGATTGATATTACCATCAACATCACGACTACAAAGTTCACTTGTCAAAGGTTGTCAGCAATTGATTGTTTATAAATCTCGATTTTCCATTTTTTATATGCACTTTTCATTAGCGAAAATTTTTTTTCATAGTGCACATGTGTAATTTGTGTACTCGCAGTTTGCACCAAGAAGGTAAGTGCTCCGAATCTGCAGATAGTATGCTACCTCGTCGATGATATGTCACTGGTTCACCATTACCATCTCTCCAGTTGCTGAATCTTCTCATCATTAGTAGAAGTTGACGTGCATCCTGCTCCTTCTTCCTGCTTTACGCTTATCCGGCCATTCTAAACTTCTAGACCCACTCACCTACCCTTACACAGTAGGTCACAGGCGCCGTATTGTGTAAAAACCTTCCGATGAATTTCAGTCCCTAATACACCTTCTGACCAGAAAAACATCGGATCACTCCTCTTTGCTCTTCCTTGGTGTACAATGCTAGCGAGATGGCCATGTTTACACTGTAATAACTGCAATAAAACTGGGGCGATCAAACTCAAACTGCGATAACGTGACTACAAGCGTAACAATTATAAGCATGCATGAACAGAACAGAAGGCAGTGTGAGAAGGTTTTTGATGCAAGTGCGTATAAATTTTTACTTATCTTAGTGTATATGCGTGTGTGTGTGCATGTGTGTGTATGTGTGCGTGCGCGAGCGTGTGTGCGTGTGTGTATGATCAGTCAGTCAGCTAAGTGCCATACGTGATACACGCTTGGGCGATCATGACTGACTGGGTAGAAGAGTATCCTGCAGTAGGTTGCCATTGCTTTCTGCGGTAGACTGGTTTCCGACCAAGGCTATAGATCCCAATCTGTCCTGTTATGGTTTAATGATGGATTAATACCTTTCCCAAGTGTATTTGCGCGTAAGTGAATGCAATGAATTCAGCTGGAATTAGAACTCGGCTCCCCGATTTCTCGTTCTGAGCCGATATCCAATGCACCACAAGTATTTTGTGCCATTAATTTTTATAAAACAATTGTTACGTAATCTTAGAGAATAAACTCTAAATGAACACTATAATTAATTTAAATTTTAAAGTGAAATATTTACGGTGTTTACATAATACAGTCAATTTATTTTATGGTTTAGTAGCACTTTACTTTTAGGAAATTTTATAATGTGCTGCTTTTTCTTCAGGCACAGAGGGCAAATGACATAGAATGATTTACTGATTCTGTTTTTCTGATAGAATTTTTCATTTTACCTGTATTTTAACTGGCAAAAAATACACAGAAAGGAAAACTTGGTTTCGGTGCGCGTTATTCTTGAATAAAATTTAATGCAAATACCATCTTTTTTTAAAAAGTGATTTTAGTAGAAGCAATGTAATATTTTTTTAAAGTTGGGTTTTCATTAGATGATATAGTACATTGGTAAACAACAGAATTTGTTAGACACCTATTTTTAGAGGCCAATTGTTAGGATTTCGACAATTACATAAATTTTATCATTTTCAGTGTTAGAATAATTACAGTTACTTTGGTTTACGTGCTGATTTGAGATTTTATTATTATGATTTTTAATATTTTTTCTAGATTATTCGTACAACTACAATCTAATTTAAGAGTATTTTTTATTAAAATTCTACTTAGAGGTTTATTATTTTATTAAAAATTCTACTTAGAGGGTTATTACTAGGGAAATGTTTCTTAATTAAACTCAGAAACTTCTGCCCTAACTTAGTGTTAGCCATTTAGTTAAGTGGGGGTGTATACTAAATGATTTTTCTATTTCTATTTTTCCTATTATAGTTATATTATTTTGTGTATTTTTATCACCACTATTCTATAGGGCATTATTATAAAAATTGCTAAGTTTATAAAATACGTTTTCACTAAATGAGTTTTTACTAATTTTATTTTCTATGGAGAAGAATAAATGTTTGATTATACTTGGAGAGTGATTAGACTTAGAGTGGATGCATAATGGATATGAGTTAAATTTTATGTATGGTTGGTAAGTATTATTTACTAAGTCTAGTGTTACATCAAAGAAGTTTACTATGTTAAATTAATGCCGATTAAGTTTACACTTTTAAATTCTCTATGGATTAATTTTCTAATCTTATCACTTTTGAAATGTGTAGAACATTTTATTAGCATCAGGCCATCATCTCTATATAACCATAAATAAATACATTAACCAGTTATTGATCAGCTCTACTCTCACGTAGCTCTCTTCACACCAGTGTTTCTATCCTTCTCTTATACATTCTACGATACACCTTGTAACTTGTTCCTCTTTCTCTCCACTCTCCTCTTATGTAACCCCAATGCACACCAGTGGCAATAATGCCTTGCTTGGTGTTGTGGTTTCTTGTTTAGAAAACCACACAATATAATAATAACACAAAAAAGATGTGAGAGGAAATAGTAGATTCAGGAATACTGGTTAGTGGACGTCAAATATATACAATGTAAGTCTGGTAATAAGTCTATATTTCTTGCTGATCAACGAGCGGTGGTTCATGTGCTCTGACTAACAACTCAATCCAACTCAACTCACTCAACTGCTCAACTCAACACTACTCCCGTTCTCTGTAGGCAGGATTATTTGTATACTATGGAAGAGTCCATAGAGTGTGCAAATAGGGGTGACTCCCCAACACTTGGGATGAAATGATTATATATATATAAAAATGTTATAACACAGAATTTCAACCTAATGACCTTCCAACATTGATGCAGGACCATGATGGTTGGCGTGATAGACTCATGAATGCCCCAGCTAACTCAAATGAATAAAATAACAGTGGTTAAATTAAGATCAATTTCGTTCATGACTGTCTTGTTTGCTATTTTGTTATGGACCTGGTTATGGTCCGAAAAGAACAACACGATCACAATAACAAATATATAATAAAAGAAATAACAATACAAAATGTGGACGGTGTTAGTATGACTGTCAGTCTGGTTTGGAGTGAACTACTACCAACTCGACTCTCTCTCTCCCCTCTCTCTCTCTCTATTGAGAGGCGTAGTATATATAGTGTTAGAAAGAGTTTATTCTGGAGTTACAGGTCAAGACCCATGACATATTTTAATAATGCTTTCCATTTTACCTATCATATTTAGTGCTTATGATTTTTTCCTTCCTCCCATTTTAACGTGTTGTGTTGTTATTAATTTTCTTATGTTTGCTTCTTTATCTTCCTTGTTATGTGTCGTGTTTTCTTCATATCTTAATTGAATTTCCTCTTCCCAATGATCTTGTTCATTTTTCAATGTTTAATTTTAATTAAACATGGTTTAATTTTATTATTTATTAATGTTTATTTTACATTTTCGGTATTTTAACTTGTTAAATTATTGAATCTGTATTCAACTCTGTTTTCGGATTTTCTTTCAGCTCCACAAGTTTAGCATTTTTATTAAAATATTTTCTAAAGATATTTCATTTGAGATTTACTAATATATTAGCTTTTATTTGTTGCTCGCGAATTTCCTTTTCTATATTCCGTAAGCATTATTGGTGACGCTGTACGTAAAAGGATGGTGCATAGTATAGAAACAATGCTCGCATATGATCGAGTGGTGTTCTTGTTTAGGATTGGATTTCCAGTTCCTTCTAGAATCTATTCAAACTATACTTCTAACGTCTCCGCCCAAATTTTGAAATTTTATTTACAATTACTTTCTTTTCTTTTTAATCATTACTATTATATACTACCGAAAGATTTGAACAGATTTGAATAGAGGATTTTAAGAACACGTACACACACACACACACACACACACACACACATATATATATATATATATATATATATATATATATGAAAAACTACTAAAAAGTTGTAAGCTTAATAATGTATTTTTTGACAGTATTTATTTATTTCTATTATTATATATATACATTTGATATTTCAGACAGACCTCGGCCTTTCATCAGAAACAAAAAAGCCAGTTTGAAATATAAAATTTGCTTCTCTTGCATTGTTAAATAAATGTTATCTTGAACTGCACATTCATCGGTCTCTGTTATTTTGTGCATATACTTTTTCATCACCATTATTTAATATGAAATATTATCGTATAAAAAATTATACATTAATTAAGGAAGTAGTCAATACACTAAAGGGTTTCCTTGGTTGTCTTGTCATGGTGTAATGTTAAACAAGCTCACGTCTTAAACTACAACAACTATAGTGACGTCGTTCGACAGTCGTAGTCTTATAGTTAAGGATCTGTCTTGCGGAAGAGTTGCACTGGATATCGACTCGGAACGACAAATCGGTGTGCCGAGTTCGAATTCCAGTTGAATTCATTGCATTCATTTACGCACAAATACCCTTGAGAAAGGTATTAATCCGTTTCTTCTCTCCGTTATAGGCTAAATAATAGGACAGATTGGGTTCTATTGCCTTGGTTGGCAACCAGTCTAACATAGAAAGCAATGGCAACCAACTGCGAGATAATCTTTTGTCTAGTCGGTTGTGTCTCTTTCGGGACATGGCCGCCCAAGCGTGTATCCCGTATGGCACTTAATTGGAGTAGATAGATCTATCTATCGCCCGGTTCACACTCTACCCATGTCTATTGAACAGGTTAAGAGGCTCATCACTTGTTCCCTGTTTAGGATATGGTTTTCGGCTTTCTCTTTTCAAATCTTCTCACTTTGTTTTTTTTTTTCAATTGGAGTAGCTAGATCTATCTATCGCCCGGTTTACACTCCACCCATGTCTATTGAACAGGTTAAGAGGCTCATCCCTTGTTCAATGTTTATGATGTGGTTTCCGGCTTTATCTTTTCCAATCTTTTCACTATTACTTAGCCCCCTGCACATCAGTGGCGTTACCGCCTTGCTCGGGGTGATACGATTAAAAACAAAAAAAAAAACAATATATCATAATAGAAATAAATAAATACTGTCAAAAAAATACATTTTTAAACTTACAACTTTTTAGTAGTTTTTCCTATACATATTAAACAGTATACGTGGATCATCATTATGCTATATATATATATAATCTTATATTTAATTCTTCGTTGGCGACGCTTATTTGGAGTATGAGGGGAAACGAGAGAGATCACGCACACAAAGGAGCTGTCGGGAGTCCTTAGCCAGTCTTTGTTTTTTCAGCCCCAAATTCTAAACTTTATATAGTCTTAAAACTCTCACGCGTTTTTGTTATTTTCGGTTTGTCACTTTGTTGGCGTCATCTACGGCCGGATATATATGTTGACCAGCCTTGTCATTGGTTGACTTTTATCTATGGCCGGCTGTATCCGTCAGTCATATCTTTACCGGCTATCACTTTTAAGCCGGTTGTCGCGTGTGCTTTTTCTTTTATTGACATCAACCACGACTGGATATATTTGTCAACCGCCCTTGTCGTTTTTTGACCTCAAATACGGCCGGATGTACCTGTCAATTACTTGTGCTGTTCAAAGTAATATATTACAATAGGAGTAGATAGGTTCGCCTATCATCCGGTTCACACTGTTCTCCGGTCTTCATTGTACCGTATGTTGAATTAGGTTTCTGGTTAGTTTAAAAATTTTTTTCATTCTCTTTTACTCGCAGTAACTCGTTGCGTCTTAGTGGTATTATTGTCTTGCAATGAACTGTTTTAAAAACATAAAATCGGGTAACTCAGTTCGAGTTTTCTGATGTAACATTCATTTATTACTTTTAGCTTCTTCCCAATCACCGCTACTCTATGAAGCAGACATCCTATAATCAGCCGCTTCAAGTCTAGGATTAACCATTATCTTTCTTACATAACATCATAATTTCAAATTTTACCTTATCCACTTACGTACATCAAACTAAATAAACAACCCTCGACCTGGAATGGCCTTTGTTTGATACTGTTCAAATTAAATCAAAGAATTTTGCAAATTTTCTTTCTTGAACGTCTTGGCGTTTCTTTCAAAATCTTCAGACAAAACGAGCGGTTTTGAAAAGCTTAACTTAATACCAACTACTTGGATATTGAAATCTCGCGAGATCTCGGTCGTTTTATTTGGCTGATGTCGGTATTATTTCTCGTTGACTTCAATTCCAAACTTTCTACTTAGGCATCAATGAAGTGAATGACATTTTCCGCCTCCTTGCCACACAAGCTGCACATGTCAAAACTCACTTGTTAATAAACGTTCTTCCGGACATAATTATTATACTGGGTGGTCGCCAGTCGGCTTTCTGTCTCGCGTTTCACTTGGTCTTTCCTGAAACGATAACACGAAATTTTTCTTTAAGATCTTGGAGTTTTTTTTTTCTTTTTAATTTCAATGAAGCACAGAAAATGTCATGGCGAAAATATTTTCTTAAGAATTGAGAAATTTTCTAAGGATAGTTCCTAAAGCGTCGATCATAATGGAATTGTTCTTTTGAGATTACGCATTTAAAAAAATTCAATTTCTAGATTTTTGTGTTTAATTTTTTTCAGAATAATTTGACCGACACGTTGAGATCAGCAGGGATTGTTACTTCACTGAGCAACCGTGTTTTTCTATGTAATTCTTTCCAATTATATCGCGTTTAATATTATTATTGATACTCTTATATAATTAGTTAGTGTAGTATTATTAGTAGTAACAGCAGCGACAGTTTTAATTGGTAACTTCTTGAATAAATGACTGACAAACGTGTTTGCTTTTTAAATTCAGAGAAGAAAGACATAGGAAGAAGAGAGTATTAAGTATAAAATAAAAATAAAATAAAAAAGGGATTTGTATTAATAATAGTTATGCAAACTAGTAATAATAAAACGTGATAATTAAATAACTAATGAATATTGATTTAATCTGAATGAATAAAAGCAAATAAATAATTTAACTGAAATGTTTTAAAAGAATGTTGATAATTATAATATTGATGAAGAGACACGACATGGGCTCTTGTTTTTAGGTTTTCTTTTTGTAGCCAATTCCTGATATATTCTTTGTTCTCGATGTCCTCGTTTATAACGACTTTTTTTCAGCTATCTACGTACTTTAGGCGTGACTTCTCTGTTTACCAGGCTCAAGACCAACGATCTACGTTCACTTAATACATACTCTTCTATTTGTGGACGAGATCGACTAAGTTACGACGCACGACCACAGGTTGGCGTGGTGTGATGCTTCGTATCATTGAGAAAAATTCTATGCATATAAGTCTTCTACCGACTTCTTCTCGTGGTGTCTATAATCATATCGTATCTTTATTCTGGTCCAGTCAGTCAGTTAAGTGCTATACGTGATACACGCTTGAGTGATCATGTCGTGAAAGAGACACGACTGAATGAACGGGTGTTTGCTATTACTTTCAGCGGCAGACTGGTTGACAACCAAGGCTATAGAACTCAATCTGTACTTCTATTTAACCCATGGCTGGAGTTAGAAGCAAAGGATTAATACATTTACCGAGGGTGTTTGCGCGTATTTAACTGGAATTCGAAATCAGTTTTCCGGTTTCTTGTTCCGAGCCGATATCCACAGCACTACCATGCGCATATGGGTACCATTGTGAAAAAGCAATGCTAGGCTATTTATTCTTAGTACTTATAAACAAGAAAACTATCATAGCTTTCCTATTTTAATATTCTAATGAATCTTAATTAAGTTAAACATTGAATAAGTCCATGACGAGTTCTCCGACAATAAAATATTATTGAATATTGGAGCTGAACAACTTTAATAAAATATTGCAATATTGCAATAGCAATCATAAATATGATTGTTGGTCGTTATTTTAAAAAGTGGGTACAAATAAAAAAAATTGAAACTGACAACTTTTTCTTCTCACTTAAACAGCCGTTAAACACTTCTATATTCCCTTTCTTTTATTTATTCATTCATTTCCTCATTGAAACAAGTAGTCTTTTCTTCTTTGAAAACGTAATAATCCAATATTTACAAGCTACTAGCAGAAGACGTTAAACATTTCTATCTTCCCTTCTTTCTTTCATTCATTTTGTCAATGAAATCAAGTTATGTTTTTCCCGTTTTTTCCACGTGGTCAGAGCAGGATAGTCCATTGTTTAAGATCTATTGGCAGGGCGTAACAGTCGTGCGAACTAACAAAGAGAGGGCCAAACAGAATTATAATAAGATTATTATTTAGAATCTGCTTGCTTTTTTATCCGAACTACTCCCCAATTCCACCTAGAAATTCTTATAAAGTGAAATGTCATGACTGATAGTTAACTGCTTGGTTTAAGAGGAAGGAAAAACGAGCAACAAACCAGAATCTGAAAAAAAAACGAATGAAAATCAAATAAACATATTATCAGTGTTAAGATTACTTAAAAAATCAATTTAGTGAGATTAAAAAAAAAAAAGAAAACATTTCGATGGCTTGAGAATTTTAAAATTTTGAATGACTTTTAAAATGTTTGAAAGTGAGAAAATAGAACTTGAAGGAAATCTTTAAGAATTTTTAAAAATCAAACCCGCACAGAAAATGTCACGGTGAAAATATTTTCTTAAGAATTGGGAAATTCTTAATTGTGCATTTTTCTTCATTTTGTGTAAGTTTTGCTCACGAAGACATATGCTTGCGTATTTTCTGGGGATAGTTCCTAAGGCACCGATCACAATTGAGTTATTTTGAGATGACGTCTTAAAAAATCCAATTTGTAGATCTTTGTGTTGAATTTTTTCAGAATAATTTGACCGACACGTTGAGATCAGCAGGGATTGTTACTTCACTGAGCAACCGTGTTTTTCTATGTAATTCTTTACAATTATATCGCGTTTAATATTATTGTTGATGTTATATTATTAGTTGTCGTAGTATTAATAGTAGTAGAAGCAGCGACAGTTTTAATTGGTAATTTCTTGAATAATGACTGACAAAAATAGATGCTTTTTCAATTCAGAGAGAGAGAGAGAGAGAAAGAGTAGAGAGAGAGAGAGAGGACGTTGGATGAAGAGAGTATTAAATATAAAATAAAACGAAAATAAAAAAGATTTGTATTAATAATGGTTATGAAAACTAGTAATAATAAAACAAGATAATTAAATAATAAAAAAATAACTAATTACATCAGAAACCTTCAGATTATTTATATTTGCGATTAGATAAGACTCAAGGCTTAAGAAATGAAATAACAACACTAATTGTAACCAAAATAGCATGTATTAATAAATATACAATAGTTTGAGAAAGCATGCATATAACTGTGTACAAAAATGTAAAAGGAAAAAGAGTTTTCTCCCATAGACTGCAATTTCGAGAGAAAGTCAATGAATGACTGAATGTTCGTTGGAGAAAGGTTGATTGAAATAAAGTTCTGTTCAGATAAGAAGAATTATTTACATAATGTTCTTGTGATAGTTGTTCGAAAGTGTGAGTAGAAAAATGTTCGAATCAGCATTGGTTGAACGAAGGGCTTAACTTGGGCCCAACTGGAAGATTGTACAGTAGAAAGGTTCATGTCTGTGTGTGCGTTGGGTATGTGAGTAAGATTTGATTTCGACTGGCAAGGGTTCGTGTACCAGCTGAAATTCTACTGAAGAATTGTGGAAAACTGCTCTTTAAATAGCATTCAGGTAGGCTCCTGAGGGCTTCGCGGGAAACTCGATTTTCACATTCAAAAGATTTGATTGGTTAAAAATTAACCAATCAGAGAACATGTACTACGCAGACTAGAAGGGTCTGTTTGAATTGATCTTCTATCCTAAGGTATACAGGAGTTACTGCGACCTGTAAATTGTCTCGTATAGTTTGTATTAGCGATATATTGACCAATCGCTGTTGAATAGTGATATGTTGTGTTAATGCATGTACCTATGTGGGTGTGAATGATAGTGATACCTACAATAATATTGATGAAAGCACAAGACACAAAGAAAAAGAAGAAAAAGTGGATAATAATAATAATAATAATAATAATAATAATAATAATAATAATAATAATAATAATAGGGTCTTGATTAAGTTCTCGTTGATTTTTCAATGGAAAGTAATGATTTATTTACAAAAATTAGTAAAAAATCAGGTCACTTAAAGTAATGCCTATCGTTAGCCACTACATTTTCCCATCTTTCAAACAGCATTTGAATTCCACGTCAGAAAAACGACACGACTTTTAAGGTTAACCAAGAATCGACCCATTTTTTCGCATATTCTTAAGAATGAAAGTGCTGCCCAGCCAGGCCATGTGCCATCGATCAGAACAAGTGATAATTGGACGGAACAACGTCTGGTGAATAAAGCGGGTAGGGTAGGACTTCCCATTTAAGCGTTTTCAAGTAGATTTTTACCCGTTTTGCAACATGTGTCCTAGCATTGCTACGTTGCAAAATCACTTTGTCATGTCTTTGCTCGTATAGCAACCATTTTTCTTCAACGCTCGGCAAAAACACATCAGCTGTAGTCGATGGCAAACTCTCTTAATGGTTTCGGTCGATTTGAGCAGTTCATAATAAACTACACCCAACTGATCCCCTCAAATACAGAGCAGAAACTTCGAACCACGGATATTCGGCTTTTCTGCCGATGTTGATGCATGGCTAGGCTTACTCCACGGTCTTTTACGCTTATCGTAGTGTATCCACTTTTCATCGCCGGTCACGGTAGGGTGCAATAAGCCGTTCTTTTTCTGCGGTTGTTCACACGTGACAAGACACCGTTCGACGTCTCTCGGCTTCAACTCGTAAAGCACTCAATGTCATTGCTTTTGAATAATTCCTAATGCTTTCAAAAGTTGCTAAATTGCTGTGTGACCAACTCCTAATAATTCTGCAAGTTTAGCTTATGCTTGACAGGAATCATCATGAAGTAATGTCACAAATTCTTCGTTTTCAACTTCTTTCGGGGCGTCAGAGTGTTCTTTATCTTGATATAAACCCTTTCCATGTGTGCATCTTGGCCGGATGACTCTTTGAATGTTTGAATTATTAGGAGAGAACAATTCTTACCATTTATGGATGCTGTTATCCAACATTATTATTATTCTATGCGCCTTGCCCCTTCATACTGTAGGAGATCATGCCCCTCCACGTTTTCCTATTCCTTGTAGGTCTTAACACCTTTTCTCTTGTTATTTCTTCCAAACCCTACTCTGCCATCCACTTGCAGAAACCAAACAAGTACCTCATGCGTTGCTTTTCCCTGTCTCTTCCCTTCTATTCGTTCTGAGAGTATCAAATTTTCTAAGTCCTCTTTCCTCATTATATTTGTCACAAACTCTAGATGTCTTTCCTGATGTTAAGTACAATTTTCCTTTTCGTTTACATCCTCTCTAAAACCTCATCGTTGCTCCCATGTATCATCAGCATCCTTCTGTATAATCAAATTTAGATTGCTTCAATTATTTTCTTCATCTTTGATGAGATTTCCCGACATTCACTGTCATATAGAAGGACAAGCATTACATAACAGCCCAGTACTCTTTTCTTTGTTTCCAAATAAATTTTCCTGTCTCTTAATATACTGTTTAGCTTTTGGAATGCGTCTTTGGCCATCCCAATACGCCTTCAGATCTCAGTGTCGCACTTTCTGATCTCTGTTAAAACAGTTGTAAGGTATTCTAATTCCTGTACTTGCTTGATTTTAGTATTCCCGATCTATAATTGTTATTTTGGGCTCATTTTTGTCTTGTAGTTTATGTTTATTCATTTCTTCTCGCTTTCGTTATGCAGATTGGTCACTCTCAATACGTAAATCAAAACAAGATTAAATGATCTCACACCGGTTTGTTCGTTTGAATCCCGTTTCACTTATTTATATAATTGCCTAGTAAACTTCAAGAGCAAGGACATTTCTTGTTTAATTTATAAGAAAGAGAAGAAGCCCAAGAAATTAAGGTATATCCATTCTGCCGCTACTACCGGAGAAGAACTTGGGCTGCAATCTTTTAATGCAAAAAAACACGAAGAAAACTTATTCATTTATGCGACCGTGGACGCTGACTTGATTACTAACAAATCCCCGGAAATTACGATGCAACCTACAATCTTTTCCTAGACTAATTACTGCACATATTGTCCTCATCACACAATGTTTATACACCACACAAAATACCAACGCTTTACTTTGTCAACTAACATACAGGTATGTTTATACTATCTCTCTCTCACACACACACACACACACACACACACACACACACACACACACACACACACACATATATATATATATATATATATATATGTCAACTTATCGCTATACTCGTTTCGAAAAACTCTCCGTCTACATACGCGGAAGGAAAAATTGGTAATAAAAAAAGAACGAGCTAAGCACTTGAACATCAGTCAAAGTACGTAGCCCAAAGAAAAAACCCCGAAACGAGTAACCTAAAACAAATATATATATATATATATATATATATATATATATATATATGTGTGTGTGTGTGTGTGTGTGTGTGTGTATGCGCGTCTCCAAAAAACGTATATAATTATCATAATTTAATAATACCTGTATCTCACGAACTCAATATGCAGATGATATCACTCTAATCACGACAACTGACATAATTCCTGCTATAAAACAATTTCGTATATTCTCGCACAAAATTGGAAAATAAAGCCGTAATAAATGTATCAAATTTAAAGCTTCCTATAGACGAGATTTCTGTTTTAGACCATGGATTCAATTTTTACCCAAGTACTTGAACCTTTGACAAAAATAAATTAGCGCAGGGTGTATGTCAAGTTGTCCGTCGGCAAAAAGTGAAGGAACTTCTCTTTGAAAAAAAAAATGGTAAAATTCTACACCAATTATAACCGAATCTGGTATCATAGACTTAATAAAAATCTATATTAGTATCCAGAGGTAGTCTGAGAGGGACGTTTAAAGTCGTTACTAGAATCTTTGGAAATTTATCAGGCTGGTATAAGAAAAAAAGCGTAAAATTAAACCATAACAAAACCTGGAACAACTTTAACACTTCGCAATGTAACACTTTTTGCCGTCACGACAATGATACGATTGTCATAAAAATGTCAGAAGTGGGCGCTATCTAAACTTATTTATAAATGGAATTTTGTATGTGTGTGTGTGTTCGTTACCTATAGACTCCGAAACGGCTGAACCGATTTTCTTCAAAATTTACACAGTTGTACTATAATCGTCTGCGAGTGTTCTTAGCTAGGTTTTGTGTTGAGGTACCCCCCGATAAATAGTGAAAATTGATAATCGAAAAAATCAGGTTATAGAAGGAATGGTCCGATTTTAATCAAATTTGATGCACTCATAGACAAAGACATAAGAAACGATATTCAGAAGTTTCAAGGTTGCAGTTCTTACAATAGTGCAGAAAATTTGATATCGATACCAGGAAACCAAAATTTGATTTACATCCATTCAATTTTCTTTCAGTCTACGGTTTCTCTTTAACTCGAAACAACTATTGCTTTTTAGTCTTTCGTGCCAACGTCCAAAGAGTCTGAGCTCCAGGACCATGGATTAGTTTTAAAGCTTTCATTACACACGAGCAACGCCGGGCTATACTGCTAGTAGTTATTATAAATAAGGAAAGCTATATTTCGGCTTGTGAAAAGGTTTTAAGGGAAAAAAGTTTTTAGAAATAAATATAGACCTGAACCTTTATTACTGAAATGAAAGGCAATAGTTTTATAAATCAAACGGAGTCTAACATTATGTTTGGAGCAAAGAACACCAATGGTTTAAGGTCTTCCAAAAATTCATAAAATTTTTGATAAATTTCCTCCTCTGCGCCCGATTTATAGATATGAATGTTGTCTGGCAAAACAATCTTCTTATGTTCTGAACCCCTTTGATTTTATTTCTAAAATAAACACATTTTTAGAACGAAAAATGATTTTCTTGATTGTCTTTTAGTCACCATGGATGTCTCTTCTCTTTATCCCAATATTGATCATGATAAATGAATTGAGGCATGAAACGAATCTATTGAGAAACGAAAAACAAAACCATTCCGTCAAACTTACTCTGTAGTCTTATATGTTTCGTCTTGGAAAGGAATACGATAAAATTTGGGGCCAATTTTTGTTCAACCAAATCAAAGCATGTGCAATGGAGACCTCCATAGCTGTTAATTTTGCAAATGTCTTTATAAAAAAATTTCGAAGAAAAACAACTTGATACTTTCAAATCACAACACGGTCATGAACCAGAACTTTGGCAGCAATTTATTGATGATATTTGTTCATATGGGAAACTACTCAGGAAAGTTTGTTAAAATTTCTATAATTTTGTGAAACCTTTACGCAAGAGAATTGTTGATCAAAAATAAAATTTACATATAGTTTCTCTGTTATATATGAATTAAGTGTCTCTGCCGAAATTTGAGTTTGAACACGGATCGCCAGAGAACAAACGTAGTCGACGTCGTTTTCCTGTAATTAGAGGAATCGTGTTGCTGAGATCACGCGATATAAAATATTATATATACAGGGTGTCCATAAAGTTTGTGTGCACTTTAAAAAATGTATAACTTTATTTGTATTATAAATTTTTTAACGTGCACACGAACTTTATGGACACCCTGTATAAGGATACATAATAAGTATTCGTGTCACAGAAAAGAAAAATGTGTGACAGTTTTCTTCAAATGCGTTATTTCTAGTATATGCAACTTTACAAAATTCTCGAGTTGAATTTTTAGACACTAGGGTAAATTTTTTAAGGAATCGTCTTATAGCCGAATTATTTTACAAGCCTAAGTCATTACAAATATACCTACACCGCCGTTCTGATCATTCTTAGCACAAGATAAAATCCAAACCGGTGCCAATTTTTATGCATGAGGCGAAATTGTACGGAGATAAAAGATCATTAGAAGTATGCTAATAATTTCATTTAGCATTAAGTTAAGTGCGGAAATCAAGTATCGCGACTGTAACAAATTGCGAATGAAATAACTAAAAATGAGATCCAAACACCCAAAAAACACAATAAAAATTCTGTCAGAATCCCGTCAGATATTAACTGGCACCAAAGTTCTTCCTGGAATTTCGAAAATTACAACATGACATCTATAAAGATATAACGCAATCATATCTGCGCTTTGAAGAGATTTTTTCCCAAGCCACTTATAGTTTCTTTCAAAAGAAATAAATACCGATATATTAAAACAATTTAGGAGTCTACACTCAGAACAACATTGGAGTTTCGGATCGTTGTATTCCAAAAAGCTCTCCTAGAAGAGGAAAACCATGTGCGTTGTGCAGAATCATGATTCAAGTCAATTCTGTCACAAATTAAAATAGAAACATCACGATTTCTACAGAGGGTTCTAATCGTACTGATTCCCATTTAAGATACACCGTCTAATGTACCAAGCATGACTTTATGTGAGTTGCACAAAGGAAAATTTCAATAAAAGATTCAATGGACACAGGTATGATGTCAGACACAATAATGTGACATCAACGGAACTTGCAGTACATTTATTTATATATTTTTCTTCTGCATCCCCTGTACCTAGTTTTTTCTCTTACTGTAACCCCCTGCCTACTAGTGGCATTCCTACTTTACTTGAGGTGAAATAATAAAAAAATTGACTAATTTCGACAATCATCTTAATGTGCATATTTTGAAAAAATATTCAGAATTTACTAACTTGTTGATTTTTAAAACGCATGAGTATGTTTGAGTTTTGTTTTATGTTATATTCCCCTCTGTGGTCTATTTAATGCCAAAAAGGTAGGGTTTAAGGCCTTTTTTATGTTCAATTATAGTGAGAAAGTTGATTTAGCCAGATATTGATGAAAAATTTTATTTTATTTTAGAAAACTGAAGACGTCTTCTAGTTTTGTATTAAAAATGTATTGCTGGTAATATTTTTTCCTTCAAAAACGTATTATGGCAATAATATTTTTTTCTTTAAAAATGTGTTATGGTAATAATTTTTCCTACAAAAATATATATTTTTCTATAAAAGTCAATTTTTATGTATATATTTCTATCAAAGTCTACTTTTATACTTTCATAGTGTTTTGACCCCAATTTGGGGGTTAACTATTTGCCCATAGCTGGGATCCTAATAGGTGCCACCACACTGGGTCAGGGTGGAGCTGGGAACAACAGCAATTAAGAGGCGGTTCCATGCTCCTTACAACCTCCCAATCAGAGGCCTTGCTGCCGAGTGCAGTTTACCGTCATACCCAGAACAGCATGAGTATGATTTTGTAAGCCTATCAAAAACTTCCCGGCCCAGAGAAATGAACAGGATAGTTCCATGAAATTGATAATAAGCTGTTTGATTATTTCCTCTTAGTAACGAGTTAACTAACAGAAAATTCCAAGAAGCACAAGATCATCATCATATTAAGCGCGTTTCAGTTTCATGCCTTCATGAGTTTTTCACTAGCAACTTTCAGGCGAATATCATTCATACTAGCGTGAAGCCATGATGCAGGTTTCGTAACAACAATCAGTAAAAACTCTTAGGTCATCTAATCTCAGGATGTTCTGCACTTGTGCCAAATTAATATAAAAATCATCACGATAGAGTTGGGCTATATTTACACCGAAAAAGATGTTGACAAACACTGGTATGAACCTCATCCAGTACTATGAGTTCATGCCATCTTTACAAACAAAAAGATTGAAGCAGATAGGCTAGACATAATTGTCAAATTTCTAAAGAAACAAAATTACCTACTAATTGCTATGGCTTACCCTACGGACTGTAACATAGCAACTATTGAAGTATAAAAACTTGGAAATTGAAATAAAAAAATGTGGAAATTGCAAACCAGAATAGTAGGTGAGCTTGGAATGATAAAAAAGAACACAACAACACACTGAAAAAAGTCTTTGTAAATCCCAGCATAAGAGAAATGCAAAAGATTGTCTTGATAAGTTCAGCCCAAACACCAAGAAGAGCTTTGTTCATGTAAGGCTAGAGATGCTATGGGAATTAGCGAAACAAAACATGAAATCTAACCATAACAACACACTACTATCTGACTTAGGTCTCCCCGTAGACTTCGTAGGTAGTGTAGCCATAACCAAAATCGAAATATATTAATAGTAGTAGTAGTAGTAATTAAAGCAATAATTCATTAATAAATAAAAAAACAAATCTTGAGTATTGTGAATAAATACAAATACATAAATTTATTGAAATATCTTCAAATAATTTTAAATTGATAATAATTCTCGGGACGTTGATAGATTTTTTTCTTTTAATCATGTCACTTCAAGGGAGGCAAAAGGTACATTAATATTCAAGAGGTTACTGAGTATGAGAGAATATGAGAAAAACAACAAGGAGAGACAAAAATGATAATCTATAACGTATTTGTTATAATGTAAACTTGCTAATAAACACTTATTTAAATTCTTTGGATTATTGTCCTCATCTTTAGTGCCATGTTTACGACGTTTCGACCGTTGTGCTCTCCGGCCGTCTTCAGGTGCTAGGAATTTTTAACTGAACCCTTACCTCAGAATTATAGACAAATTACTAAATAACACTTATTTTAAAAAGCAAACAACCGAAGTATACCACGATTTGTTTTAAAAATAAACAAATATGTATTTTAATTAATAAAATATGATAAATGGATAATAATATTTTAGAAAGTATAATTATATAATAAACAATAGACAGTATTTTAATTAATCATCCCTTCACTTAAAAATAAAGCTTAGAGCAATGAAAAAACACGTTTGTTTGTTCTGACATCCAGGTATCTATTATTACAATACTAGCAGTATAACCCGGCGTTGCTCGGGTGTGATGAAAGTTTTAAAACTAATCCATGGTCCTGGAGCTCAGACTCTCTGGACGTTGACACGAAAGACTAAAAAGCAATAGTTGTTTCCAGTTAAAGCGAAACCGTAGACTGAAAGAAAAATGAATGGATGTCAGTCAAATTTTGATTTCTTAGTATCGATATCAATAAATTTTTTCGTCGTAAACTAAATTTTGATGGCTAAATAAATCCTCTGAGTAAATGGTATTATGGCTGAGACTAAGAACTACAATTATACCTACTTAGAGCCAAACACGAAGCAAAAACTAAAATAGAATGGTTGAAAAAAATACAGACGTACAGGCAGATAAACAGACAGACACACACAAACATCTTGCTTTTTATATATATACATTATCGATTTTCTGCACTATTGTAAGAACCGCAACCTTGAAACTTCTGAATATTGTTTCTTATGTCTTTGTCTATGAGTGTATCAAATTTGATTAAAATCGGACCACTCCTTCTATAACCCCATTTTTTCGATTATCGATTTTCGATATTTATCGTGGGTACCTCGACACAAAACCTAGCTAAGAACACTCGCAGACGCTTATAGTACAACTGTGTAAATTCTCAAGAAAATCGGTTCAGCCGTTTCGGAGTCTATAGGTAACGTACACACACACACACACACACACACACACACACACACACACACACACACACAGAGTTCCATTTATAAATAAGTTTAGATTTAGATTATAACTTTATCTCAAAGTGACCGAAAACAAAAGACTTGCTATTAATATTGGAATTCGACAGCGGAACTTAACAGCTTTGGAAACAGAAAGTTATAGGTGGTCACAATCTGAACAACATAAAATACGGAGATGATATAGTGATGAAAGCTGACACGAAAAGAAAACTACAAGACCTTCTAAAAAAGGTAAATGAAGAAAGCCAAAAGAAAGGACTACAAATAAATGACAAGAAAACTGATCATCAGAAAACGGAGGAGCCTAAAACGCCTATTACAGGTTGGGGATACTAAAATCAAGCAAGTACAAAAATTTAAGTACTTGGGAAATGTTCTAACGGAAGACGAAAAGTGCGTCACTGAGATCCGAAGGCTAATCGGAATAGCCAAAGACGCATTCCAGAAGCTGAGCAGAGTACTAAGAGACAGGAAAATTTTGCTATAACCAGTTTACTGGATTGCTATGTGGTGTCAGTTCTTCAATATGGCAGTGAATGCTGGACAATATTATCAAAGATGAAGGAAAAATATGAAGCAACTGAAATGTGGTTCTACGGAAGGATGCAACGGATATGGACCGAGCATGTGAGCAATTATGAGGTTTTAGAAAGGATGGAAAACGAAAAGGAAATTAATACTGAGCATCAGAAAGAGACAGCTAAAGTTCCTGGGACATGTGGTGAGGTAGGAGAGCTTGGAGAATCTGATACCCACAGATCAGATTGTGGGAAAAAGAGACAGGGGAAAGCAACGGATAACATATTTAAAGGGCCTGAGGAGGTGGATGGCAGAGCAGGGTTTAGGTGGGGTAACAGAAGAAAGTGTGCTAAGTGCCACCAGGGATAGGGAAACATGGAAAGCCATGATCGCCTGTGTCCTGAAGGGACATGGTACATAGAAGAAGAAGAATATTATGGAAATGGTTTTGTCATCAATACCAAATGGAAAAGTAACATTCGTAAACTTTGGCCGAGAAACTATAGAATACACGTTGAACAGTAACATTAACGAACTAGCAATAAAATTCCATTATTTCACGGGATAAACTTTGAAAAGCTTGGAAGACCTGCAACTCTTTCGTGAGTTTGTGGAGAAGTGATAAAAGATATTTCCAAAATTGCTGATGATGAGAAGTCAGAGATTTGCAAGTCGAAATAGCTTTTATAATAATTAATGTGCGTTGTGGTGCAGAGGATATCGAAACGGAACGAAAAATCGAGGAGCCGAGTTCAAATCCTGTTGGATTCCTTGCATTCACTTACGCGCAAATACCCTTGGGAAAGGTATTAATCCGTCTCTTCTCTCCAGTTATGGGTTAAATTACAAGACAGAATTGGTTCTATAGCATTGGCTGGCAGCAGTCTACTGCAGAAAATAATGGCAACCTACTGTGGGATAATCTTCTGCCCAGTCATTCATGTCTCTTTCGAGACATGATCGCCCAAGCGTGTATTACGTATTGCACTTAACTGACTAACCCTTGGGAATAGTATTAATCTTTCTCTTCCCTCTAGTTATGGGTAAAAAACAGGACAGATTGGGTTCTATAGCCTTGGTTAGCAGCCAGTCTACCGCAGAAAGCAATGACAACTTACTGTGGAAAAGTCTTTTGCCCAGTCTGTCATATTTCTTTCGAGACATGATCTCCTAAGCGTGTATCAGGTATGGCAATTAACTGACTGACTGAATAATTATTAAAATACTATTATTATTATTATCATTATTAATATTTTATTACTCCTGCCAATGAAGCTGTCAGCAGCAGCAGCAGCAGCAGCAACAACAACCGCAGGAACTGTTTTAAGTAGGTACCTCCAAAAATTTGCAAGAAAGAGCATAACATGAGTAAAATAGCCCCAAACATGATAAGGTATTATCGTCAAAATGTTTATATTAATATTGGGCTTATGGCCATATCACGTTGAATACACCGGTTCTCGCTCGATCACCGAAGTTAAGTAACTTTGAGCCTGGTCAGTTCTTAGATGGGCAACCGCTTGGAAATACCAGGTGTTGTAAGGGTTTAGTGACGGATGTGCGTTGTGGTGCAGTGGGTATCGGCTCGGAAAGAGAAATCGGTGAGCCGAGTTCGAATTCCAGTTGAATACCCTGCATTCACTTAAGCACTGGTACCCTTGGGAACGGTATTAATCCGTCCCTTCCCTCCAGTTATGGGTTAAATAAAAGGGTAGGACTTGGGGACCCTGCCCTTAAAAACAAATCCCAATGAATCTTAATACTCTAAAAAATGTATTACTAGACACAAAAATTATATCAAAACAACAATAAATTGTTGAAAGGAAAAGGTATTACCAGTAATAAAATAAATAAATAGAAATTTAGTTGGCATTAAATGACGCGCCGAAGTTGATATGCCATAAAAATATCTATTATTATTGAGAAGAAAGACCAAAGTATCTTTTATTATTTTATGAATTTTTCCCTTTCTATCACGCTTGAAATTTTGATTAAAAATCTTGTTTTTTTTTTCGTTAGCAGGTGGGCTAAAAATTACCATGGAAATTTTGTCTTTTTTGTGTTAAAAACACATTTTTGGAAATTATTGAAAACATTAGATACTTGTGTAATTTTAATGAAATATTCAGGACTTAATGACAAATTAACAAAATTATTTTTGAATGTTGTTTTAGAAAATTTTATACAAGATGTTATTTTGCATCTGTTACCCCATCTTATTTATTTTTATGAGTGTAGAGAAATTAAATTTCAGCCTCTTCATATTTATAAGGCATGACTGTTTGGAGAATTTAAATCACCAATTTGTTTTTGTCTAATAGAAACACCATTTATCGAAAATCTGCACTGAATTGTAAAATGAAAATGCAATATAACTATGACATTATTTATTTAAAAGAGCTTTTAACTGCTTTTAAGAATAAGATATATTAAGGACACTATTGTCTTAAGAAAACGTTTTGTCAATTAATAATGAATTTTTGAAAGAATTGCTTTTAAAAATCTTAATGAGAAAATGATTAAGTTTTAAATCTTTTAAAATTTTGTATTAATTTCACCTTTTTATGATGATTAAGTAAAAATTATATTTACAAATGATAAATGGAAAAGCTTATTACAAATAATCAAACAACGTTATATTTAAAAGAATTTTGAATTTATAAGTTTATTAGCGTGCTGATGTTTGTATATACGGTTGATCATCGACGACATTATCAGAAAAAAAGAGTGATAACGATAATAAATTTAGTCAGAAAATATCTAAAATTCAATAAAACAGATTACATGACCCACCATAACATACGATACATGTAGCACAAAGCAGTGCTTGCACCCTGCCCATCGCCCCCATTCCCGGTTCTCTAATCCGTTTGCACCCGGGACGTTAAGTAGGATACTCGATGTTTACCTGTGACTCGCCTGCCTCCCATATATCCTGTGAGTGTCGAATTCTCCAAGCTCATTTTACTCATTATATGTACTAGAAATATGGACTGTTTTAGATTTTATTTACAATTGTTCTTTCCATTTTCATTTTTCTTAAAACTTCCTCGTTGCTTACATGCTCCGTCCATGGTATTCTCAGCATCCTTTTGGAGAGCCATATATGTAGAGCTGTAAGTTCACTTTAATAATCTACTATTCACTGCTATATAGGAGTGTTAACATGGCAGCAGTTTAGCATTCGTTTCTTTTTCTTTTTTCTTACGAAATTATCCTTTTTCTTCATACTTTGTTTAGTTTTTGGTAGACATCTTTCGATATTCCTCTGCATCCTCGAATTTCGGTGTCACTCTTTTGACGTCTGTTAAACTACATCCCAGATAATCAAATTAAAGCTTGAGCCGTCATAAATGATAGTCCTTTCTTTCCGATTTCCTATATTACATTAACTACGAATTCCTGAAGTTTTCTTTTTGAATTTACCGCCAATAGGATGTCATCAATGTTAAAATTGTGTCCACCAGTAATAAATTCTGGTAGAACACTCTTTTCTCTAAGTATTGCCTCGCTGTGTTAGTTAAAGAGCTTCAATTAGAAGACACATTGTCTTAAGCATCTTTCTAGTTTTAAGGATTTGTTTTATCCATTTTACATCCGCACGCAGGCTGTTTGCCTCCAAATTATGTTTTGGATTATTCTCATGTCTTCCCTCTGTTGTGCTTGCCTTTCATATATCTGGTGAGTGTCATATTTTTCAAACCTTTTTTCCTCGTTTTATTTTTCGAAATATCAATCTCTTATTGATTTTATCCATGATTGTACTTCCTCTTTCCATTTTCCGTGAAACCTACTTTTGGTTTACATGCTCCGTCTGTGGCATTCTCAGCAGCCTTTTGTAGAACCACGTCTCCATTGACTCAATCAAATTTTCATGGTCCTGGGTATGACCATAAACTGCATCTGGCAGCAAGGCCTCTGATTGGGAGGTTGTGAGGAGCATGGAACCATCTCTTAATTGCTGTTGTTTCCAGGTCCACCCTGACCCAAAGTGGTAGCACCTGTTAGGGTCCCAGCTATGGGTAAATAGTTAACCCCCAAACCGGGGTAAAAATGCTATGAAAGTATTTACCACCAAAACGTTTTTGAATGAAAAATATTATCAACAAAACCTTTTTGAATGAAAATATTATCAACAAAACCTTTTTGAATAGAAAATATTATCAACAAAACCTTTTTGAATAGAAAATATTACCAACAAAACCTTTTTGAATGGAAAATATTACCAACAAAATCTTTTTGAATGAAAAATGTTGCCAACAAAACCTTCTTGAATGAAAAATGTTACCAACAAAACCCTTTTGAATGAAAAATGTTGCCAACAAAACCTTTTCGAATGAAAAATGTTACCAACAAAACCTTTTTGAATGAAAAATGTTACCAACAAAACCTTTTTGAGTGAAAAATGTTACCAACAAAACCTTTTTGAATGAAAAATGCTACTAACAAAACCTTTTTGAATGAAAAATGTTACCAACAAAACATTTTTGAATGAAAAATGTTGCCAACAAAACCATTTTAAATGAAAAAAAAAACAACAAAACAAATAATCTAAATAAAACAAAGCAAAATGATTTTCAGCATTACATGACCTAATTAAGGTTGATATGCTGTTTAAATAAACCAAACAACCAACCAACCAACCAACGAACCAACCAACCAACCAACCAACCAACCAACCAACTTTTCATCTGTGAACACTGAATTGTCCAAAGTTTACTGCCCTATAAAAGGTATATTCTTTTCTTTAACCAAATATTTTTTCTTAGTACAACTCATAAAAAAATTATGGAATCAGCAAATTTAGCAGATGAAATTCGCACATATTCTTTCATATGACAGTAAATTAACTAAAACCAGATAAGGAGCAAAACATTTGTTTTCACAGCTGAAATGTCTTGTTTCACAAAATATGTATTAAACAAACTTGATTTTATTATTAAATTATGATTCCACGTGTTTCTTCGTCTCTTATTTCAATTTAATATCCGTTAATTGTTGTTCTTGTTCAAGCTTTGAAAGAATACATGAACATATTTCAGACTCCTTGCTAGAAGTCAACTCTTTTACAAAAGCGTTCAATGATATTTCTTTTCACAACTTGGAGAGTAGCTCTCGAGTTCTGCCCTCGGAATGAAACACTTCATTGCTCCAAGTATATTTAATTTCGTCCCCGATGTACATCGTGGACTGCGATAATTCTTTTCAATTTTTGTGAAGCCAATACCTTGAAGGTAAATGGAGTCCGAATTGGGAATATTTAAATTTATGAAGAGCAACTTTCAATTTTCTATACATGTTGGGAGAGTTTAAATTTATGGAGAGAAATTTTCACTTTTCTATAGACGCTGGCAATATTTAAATTTGTTGTGATTAACCTTTATTTTTCCATACATGTTGGCAGTATTTACATTTATAGTGAGAAATGTTCAGTTTTCTATATAAATAGACAGAATTTAAATTTATGGAGAGAAATAATAACTTTTTTACGCACGTTGGCAGAATTTAGATTTATAGCGTGAAACGTTCCTTTTCTATACACGTCGGTAGTATTTAAATTTATGGAGAGAAATGCTTACTTTTCTAGACACTTTGGCAGTTATTTAAATTTATAGAGAGAAATGCTCACTTTTCTATAGACGTTGGGAGTAACAAACCATTTTATGCCCCAATTAACAACAGATTACAGGCTATTTTTAAGATAAACAGCTAATTTGACCATTTCTATTAAAACTTGCTATTAAGACACAAGAAAATAGTTGCGTTATCATATATATTGATTTGAGGGCTGATGATATCGGAAAGGTCTTTGATGAAAGTTAAGAACAACGTATGTTCAACAATAGAGCTCCGGGGGACACCTGCATCAATTCCATAAGTTTTGCTGGTCGTTGTACTTTGTTTAGCTTTCAGAAGACATTTTTCGATATGCCCATGTGCTTTCGAATTTCGATGTCATATTTTTTGTTGTCTGTTAAAAATTCTGAGATAATTAAATTTCTATTCTTGATGGATTCTGACATCTATAATTTGTAGTTCGCATCTAGATTTACCCATTTTTCTAACGACCTTACATTCTGTTTTCTTAAAGTTGATGTATAGTTATTTTCCCCCACATCCCTTTACTAGGAGTTCTGCAGTGCTTAAAAAAATCGAATTAATGACTCGTTTGCAATTCTAAGAGCGAAAACGTTGGAAGAAAAAAGTTAAAACGATGCCAGTTAGTTTAGTGACTCGCTTGGGTGATCATGTCTCGAAAGAAACATGACTGACTGAGCAGAATATTATCCCACAGTAGGTTGCTAGTACTACTTTCTGCGGTAGACTGACTGCCAACCAAGGCTATAAAATCCAATCTGTTCTGCTATTTAACCCCTAGCTGAAGGGAAAAGAGACGGATTAATACATTTCCCAACGGTTATTTGCGAGTAAGTGATGGCAAGGCATTCAACTGGAATTTGAACTTAGCTCTCCGATTTCTTATTCTGAGCTGATATCCACTGCACCACAACACACTTCCTCACTGATGACACTCGAGTCAAAAAACATCATACTTCAGAATAGAAATATGATGAGAAATGAATTTCTATCTGGAAATGTCTTAATAATTATATGCCTTTAATCATTTAAATTCTTTTTGTTACGATAAACTGATTTGTTCCATTCTCTGATTGAAAAGAAAATAAGCATAATAGGTTCTTAAATATTACCTACATATATAGAACCGGTTTCTGGAAAATTACGATGCCACCATTGTATGTAGATAATTAAAGTTTCAATTCATCTAGGAATATCGAACTCGGCTCTCCGCTTCTTGAGGCGATATCCACTGCACCCAAACGGATAAAATGATGTAAAGAAAGAAAAAAAAAAAAAGAAAAGCAAAAAATGACACAATCCAAAATTCGTAGCAAGTAGGATAATGAAGCAATGTAGCTTCCCCAAAAAATTAGCTAAAAACCTCATGTCATGATAAAAAAAAACCCGTTCAAATTGTAGCGGCGTCTAAAATAGCTGTAAGAATCATATATATATATATATATATATATATATATATATATATATATATATATATATATATATTCAAGTGAATGGAGAACGAAGAAAATATTAACAACGTTCAAGACATTAATTTAAAACAGTGCTCAATATATAAATAGAGCTATGAATATTTATTATAAATTATAGTTTAGATTAGAACATGTACAAATTACAATCTACTACCTAGACGACTGCAATTTGTACATGTCCTATTGTATAATTTGTTATATATATATATTTAAAATTATGGCAAACCGAAAATAGGTGCAAAGAAAATCTATCTATCTATCTATCTATCTATCTATCTATCTATCTATCTATCTATCTATGTGTGTGTGTGTGTGTGTGTGTGTTTAGTACTACGGACTGTCTAAAAAAGCTTACAAAATGCATTTTAAGTAATTTATGTTGTTTTTTTTTTTATTATTTATATTAGCCTAAAGCTAATCCTTAAAGAATAAGATAAAACATTTTTTTCTTTTTAATGTAACAATGGCTTTTTTGTTTAAAACATAACGAAACCATATTTTATAAGCTATCATTTAGGTCATACGTCAGGAACATTAGTCTTCTATTTTCATCCTTAAGTTTTTTAATGCGCAAATGAAAAAAAAAAAAAAAAAAGAAAAGAACTTAAATACGGAGGAAAAATTCAACAATTAAGAAACTGATATTATTTAATCCGCCACGTTATTATCCAATTAGGTTACGCCTTGGTTTTACGTTACAAATAGGTTTTCCGTTTTGATCACGAAGAAAGACGGTCTGTTTGATTTCGGTGAGAAAAAGAAAAAATCAACGGCACGGGTATATATATATATATATATATATATATATATATATATATATATATATATATATATATTCTCATATGCCTTCCTCGACGATAATCATTAATATAATTACGCGCTGATTCAGGGATATCTACATTTCCATATCTATGGACAGATACGAATTATCTGTCCTAGATCATGACAAATGGACAATAATAAACAAAGATAAAATTAAAATTACTGTTCGATTGATATAATCGAACTGTAATCTTCCCAGGTCTGCTTCTTTATCAACACATGCACTGACCAACAATTCAAGGATGAACAACAAGGCGAAATGATTTTGATATAAAACAATTAATATGTGAACAAAATATTAAAATAAAAATAAATAAGTATGAGTTAGAATGTCCAATGACCTGAATCTCAAAACTTCAGATACCAAATTAGTCGAAATAACAAATTAGGACAAATACGAACGAATATGAAAGAATACAAACGAATACGAATGCAGAAGATTAACACATAATAAAAATGGGATAGGCTTCATATAATATTATTTAGACATGTGTATTGGTGTTTGCAATAACATAATATTCCTGAAAGTGTGTGTATTTTCTAACACGGGCCCAAGACTATATAATTTATCTTTATGTCAGTTTCTTCGCTTATCGTTTTACTGTCTTGTCTTTTCTCTTTTCTTTCTTTCTTCTTCGTTACACAAGCTCGGATTCAAACACTGCCCGGTTGTAATGGATGTATCTGCAACTTTCTATACTTTTTTCTTCAAACGAATGTTGTATTTTCAGCGTCTTTCTTTCTTTCTTTCTTTCTTTCTTTCTTTCTTTCTTTCTTTCTTTCTTTACACAAACTCGGATTCAAACATTGTCCGGCTGTAATAAATATATCGGAAATCTTTCTTTACTTTTTTCTTCAAACGAATGTTGTAATTTCAAGATACAAATATCTCTGCAATTTCTTCTATTCACTGGCTCTTTAACGGAATGAAATCTTCTCTGCGTCACTGCCTTTCTTTCTTTCTTTCTTTCTTTCTTTCTTTCTAAACCATTCGGCTCAATCTTATTATTATTATTTTAACCAATAAAAGATATATACACTTATATTTCTTATCCGGAGTTGCTTAAGATGAAATGGTCGAATTACGTCATTATCACAAATACGTTTCTTCTTTTTCATTCATCAGTTATCAACGCTCAGCACCCGTGACTTGTCCATTCAATGTCTAGTTTGCAACTGATTTCAAATCTCTGGCTTCCTCGTGACTTGCATTTGGCGCGCACTTTAGCTCCTGCTGCTTCATGTCCTCATGTCTGGTCCCTGTCTAGACACCTGTTACTAAGGGCATCTGGGTCAGTCAACTTTTGAGCTGCTATCCCAAAAATGGATCGAGGCTCCCACGTGATTATCCCCTGTTGCCATGCGGAGACCAATCTTAATATATGTGTGTAGGTGTGTGTGTGGCTCTCTCTCTCTCTCTCTCTATATATATATATATATATATATATACATAAACACTCAATCACGACAAAAACCAGAAAATAATACAACTACTAAAAATAAAAGCACACACACATAAAGCTCACAAACACAAATATACACAAAAACACAAACACCCAGCCAAGAGGTCAATCAGTTATGCGCACACTTATTCAATATAAAACAACTACGCAAGCACCTATTCTAACGTATACTAAAAAACAATAATCTATAAAATAAAAATAATTCAAACACCTGCGCAATAAAAATAGAAAAGGAAAAATAGGCCAAAAGATAATGAAACTCAACCAATCACAAATAAAATCACTCCCACAAAAATCATACCATGCTTCATATAAAAAAGAAAATAACCGGGATCCGACGAGTGAGAACATCATAACGGTGTTCTTATGGAACTTCGCAGTCGGCATGAACCTGCTCAGTTAAATTGACAAACTCTTTCTGATTATCAACGCTCTATCTCCCCCTTGATATCGAGCACTTTATGATAAAAAAACCCCGGCTATATATAGTTATCTGAATTAATAAATATACATATGTAAATATACGCATGTATAAAAATATTATCCACGAGTGAATGAAACGGTGCTCAATGTAGTATAAACAGCGCTATTCATTGTATATTAATAAATATGCATATTATCCTATGTCGGTAGCACGAATTGGAGTTTCATGCGTTACGCAATCATCACGTACATATTATGAACTGACCGTTTCAGAGGTTTGAATTTAAGATTACTCGATGTTCATGTTAGTTAAATATTTATTTTTAATTTTATCAAGAGTAAAATTTAAATAGACAAAAATTACATGTAGTTAAAAAATAAAGATTAAAAATTTCAAATTAAAAAAGATATTAGGATATAGGGAGATGAATTCAAAGAAGCGTAATTCGTGATTATTAATAGTAATATTTATGGGGGGAAAGAAAGAAAGAAAGAAAGAAAGAAAGAAAGAAAGAAAAGGAGTGAGAAAGACAGAGACAAACGTATAGAGGCATCTGTATCAGTCAGGATCTAAGTATTTTTTCCTTTGACAACATATGGTCATTAATTCAACTTCAGAGAAAATAACCCTGATTTCTGTATTTCTATAGAAGCGTATTCTGCTATGACTTCTGATTTAGTCTTTTTTTTAATTGCGGAACCCAAGGTATTATCTCAGGATTTACAGAGACAATGGATTTAATTCTTCTTCATGTCCATTCAGGACTTAGGCGATCATGGCTTTTCACATCTCTCTATCCCTCATGGCTCTTAGCACGCTTTCTCCTGTTACACCAAGCAACCCTCGTTACGTCATCTACCTGATCAGGTCCTTCAATGTTATCCGCTGCTTTCCCCTGTCTCTTTTTCCCTCTATCTGGCCTGTTAGTATCAGGTTCTCCAAGCCTTTCTTCCTCATTGCATGTCCCAGAAACTTCAGCTGTTTCTTCTTGATGATCAGTATTAATTTCCTTTTCGTCTCCACCATTTCCAAAACCTCGTCATGGTATCCGCAGCATCCTTCTGTAGAACCATATTTCAGCTGCTTCAAGTTTTTCCTTCATCTTCGAAGGTATTGACCAACATTCAATGCCATATTGAAGAACTGACATCACATAGCAATCCAGTACTCTCTTCTTTGTTTCTAGCGAAATTGTCCTGTTTCTTAATACTTTACTCAACTTCTGGAATTCTTCCTTCGCCATGCCAATTCGCCTTCGGATTTCTGTGTCGCACTTTTCGTCTTCTGTTATAACACTTCCTAGGTATTTAAATTTTTGCACCTGATCCTCCGTAAGACAAGTCCACAACAAACGGACAGGCTGAGAAAAGATTTAATTTTTTCAAAGCCCACAATCAACATAACTGCTACCACTAACGCGATAGTCGTAAACTTCTTAAATGTGTCGGGACCTCGGCTATGCTTGTCAAATTGGCCTTGTGCCAAACACGACCGAAGTCCCCACAAGTTTGAAAAGATAGTGAGATGAATAAAATATTTCGTCTCTACATTAAAGTAAAATTTTAAGTAAAATTTTATTCACAGAACAACAAAATTGTAAGAAGAAAAATATAACTGAAATTTTGTTAACTGAATTCTATTGTATAAAGCAAAAAAAAAAAAGTATTCATAGAGAAAATGCATGTAGTTAAAATTGTTCAAAGAGAACTGTAAGTATTTAAAATGTTTCAACGGAAGTTTAGAGCTCGTGGTTGATAGTAGCAGAATGTAAAGGCTTATGTTCCTTTCCCTATTTTTGGTAGGTTGGTGACAGGGTATGAAAGAAGATGGAACCAATAAAGAAATTGTACTTAACGCAAAAGTTGGAGTGTTCTGTTGTTGTTGTTGTTGTTGTTTTCTTTGGCGGAGTGGAAACGAAGAAAGGAAAATTGGAAGTAGAGCTAGAATGTATGTATGACGAGCCTTTACGTCAGGGTCGGCTTCTTGAAATTCCTTTGGTTACATTGCCACAAGGTCCATCTGCTAACCGCTCCCATGTCGGACTTTTTGACCGGTCTCGAAATGTGGTTTAAGTAGTGAAGTTTATGATGTGACCGGCTCCAGCAGGAATTTTCATTCTTTAGTTGTGCAAAAAAAAATTAACTGAGTGGTGATGTATATGGTATTTATTGATGGTATATACACGTTCACACAACGCCTCATTCAAACTCCCGAGAGGATGCTTGCATGATCATTACAATCTTAACCGCTTCAAGTCTAGAGACAACCGTTATCTAGTTTGCATATACTCATAATTTGCTCTTCTTATCTCTGACTCTTACGTTCATGCAACACCTCATTCAGACTCCCGAGAGGATGCTTCCCTGATCATTACAATCCTAACCGCTTCAAGTCTAGAGACAACCGTTATCTAGTTTGCATATACTCATAATTTGCTCTTCTTATCTCTGACTCTTACGTTCATGCAACACCTCATTCAGATTCCCGAGAGGATGCTTCCCTGATCATTACAATCTTAACCGCTTCAAGTCTAGAGACAACCGTTCTCTAGCATTCATATACTTATAATCTGCTCTTCTTATCTCTGCCTATTACATTCATACAACAACCTCATTCAGACTCCTGAGAGGATGGTTTCCTGATCGGTACATTTCTAACCGCTTCTAGTTTAGGGTCGACTGATATCTCTCCTACCTCTATCTAAACTTATTTATAAATGGAACGTTGTCTTTGTGTGTGTGTGTGTGTGTGTGTGTGTGTGTGTCCGTTACCTATAGACTCCGAAATGGCTGAACCGATTTTCTTGAATATTTACACAGTTGTACTATAAGCGTCTGCGAGTGTTCTTAGTTGGGTTTTGTGTCGACGTACCCCTCCTGATAAATATCGAAAATCGATAATCGAAAATATCGGTTTATAGAAGGAGTGGTCCGATTTTAATCAAATTTGATACACTCATCGACAAAGATATAAGAAACGATATTCATAACTTTCAAGGTTGCAGTTCTTACAATAGTGCAGAAAATCGATAATATATATATATATATAAAAGACAAGATATTTTCGTGTGTGTCTGTTTATCTGCCTGTATGTCTGTATTTTTCAACCCTTTTATTTTAGTTTTTCCTTCGGGTTTGGCTCTAAATAGGTATAATTGTAGTTCTTAGGCTCAGCCATGATACCATTTACTCAGAGGACTTATTTCGACTTCAAAATTCAGTTTACAACGAAAAAAATTACTTGATGTCGATACCAGGAAATCAAAATTTGACTTACATCCATTCATTTTTCTTTCAGTCTACAGTTTCGCTTTAACTGGAAACAACTATTGCTTTTTAGTCTTTCGTACCAATGTCCAAAGAGTCTGAGCTCCAGAACCATGGATTAGTTTTAAAGCTTTCATGACACCCGAGCAACGCCGGGCTATACTGCTAGTACCTTCACAAACTACAATTCTAAAATACAAACCCATTCAGTAACTTGAGTGGCTGTTAAGATTTGTATTAACTAAACGATGGCATCAGAAGCTACAAATAAACGTAATCTCGCTGGTCTTTGGACCGTTTGGCCTCTTACCAGCAACTGACTTCATCTGCCTGCTTTTCGTCATGCGAAACTTGATTACTTGCGGTAGTTCTTATTGTATTCTATTCAATCAAAGTTAAGTTCGTTGACAAGGAAACAGACGACGTTACAAATATGATTATTTCTTCTGTACAGTAAATGTTTTTTCATTATTAATCTCTACATACACCCAAATAAACATTATCTATCTATCTATCTATCTATCTATCTATCTATCTATCTATCTATCTATCTATCTGCCGGCTTCTTTCTTTTTTTGTATTTTCATATCTATCTATCTATCTATCTATCTATCTATCTATCTATCTATCTATCTATCTATCTATCTCAGCCTGTTTCTATCTATCTATCTATCTATCTATCTATCTATCTATCTATCTATCTATCTGCCCTTTTCTTTCTTTTTTTCTTTCTTTCTATCTATCTATCTATCTATCTATCTATCTATCTATCTATCTATCTATCTCAGTCCACTCCTTTCAGTTACAGTGAAAGAAAGAACTGGATACAGTGGGTATTGAAGAAAGGATAAAAGATGAATGGAGTTAAAAAATATTGAAGATTGTATTTGACGTTGCATTTAAATTTTTGAAGAGTGTAGCTATCAGGGAAACAAGTGAACGAAAGGGAGTTCCACAGGCGGGAAGAGCGAGAAATTAAACTGTTGGAATAGAAGAGATGGTAACATTTAACTGTTTCAACGGGACCTAGATGCTAATCTAGCAGCATGCCGAAATTCACTTGGACGGTCACTAGGTTAAAAAAAGATCCTTAGAGTAGTTGTCATTAAAATATTTACACATTTCTAAATTTTTGGCGGACTGAATTGTCCCATGATGCTCTTTTTGCCACAGAAGGTGCCCAACTGACCCAGTCGGCAAAATTGAAAACAAACAACGGTTATTCGTGAAATTAAAAATATAAAATGGCGAAATTTTACCCATTGCACTCATCGCTCATTTTGGTCATTATATTTTGGAATGCGCAAGGTATTTTGTTCATCGATTACCTTGAGCAAGGAAAAACCATCCTTAGCGAATATTATTGGTGCGTTTGAAGGAAGAAATCGCTAGAAAACGACCATAAATAAAAAAACAAAAAAAGGGATCTTTCACCAAAACAATGCACTGTGTCACAAGTCGATCTCAACGATAGCAAAACGACATGAATTGCACTTCGAATTGCTTTTGAAGATCTGGCCGTCAAAAACTACTGGCTGTTTGCAAACATCAAAAGAATGCTCCAGGAAAAGAGATTTGGCTCCAGTGAAGAAGTACTACTGGAAACTTAGGCATATTTTGAGGCCAAAGACAAATCGTTCTACAAAAAAAGCATCTAATTGTTAGAGAAGCTTTGGGATCAGTGTATCATCCTAGAAAGAGACTATATTGTTGAATAAATTTTTGCCTAAAAGTTGTTGTTTTATTAGTTATGCCCGGATTTATTGAGTGATGTGTTATATATCTTTTAAATGTTAAGTTCTAATACTAATTTACTGTAGCAGACAATTTTCCGTGTCTGCAATAATAGTTATTCCCTAATAAGTTGCTCAGAATTCTAATAATAACTAAATGGTACTTAAGCATGACAAATGTAATTTTAGTTTACGAAGTAAATCGTCGTTAATTCTCGCTTTCTAAGTGCTTGTTATAAGTGAAAAACACTTTGGGCACCGCCAGGTGGTGTTAACAAGCTTTTCTTTCTAGAATCATTACAATTGAGTAGTGAGTTCGATCTTCACTAGGTGTCCAATACTTTCGGCCTTGTGCCACATCTAAGCTGCATTTAGAAAATAAACCCTTTGGCCACCTCGACGTGGTGCAATGGTTAAAAAGCTGCTGTCGCTGTAACAATTACGGGTAGACAGTGAGGCTGTCTTCACTTGCTGCTCCGGTTAAGTTGCATCTCAAAGATCACTATAAATGAATTCGTTTGCATACTGAGGTTGTTATGTAGCTCTATGAACACTGTTTAAGACGTATTGCCAGCAGAAAATACAAATCAACCATCCGTCCGTGCATGGAATACTTGAATCATACTGGAATCATATTTGGTCAGGCGCCCCCGCTGTTCATCGACAGGCTCCAATAGAGAATCAGTAATGTGATAGGTACCGACTTGGCGGCTCGACTCTAGCCACTTTCTCACCGACGAGATGTGGCTTTCCTCTGTCTATTCTATAAACATTTTCATGGCTTCTGCTCCGACGAACTTAAGTCGCTGGTGCCTCTGCCACAGGAGTTTACTCGTGCAACCAGACTAGCAACTGGGTCCCACCCATTCATAGTTAGATCAACCACATGTAGACGACAATTCTACTCCAACAGCTTCTTTTCTCGCACTTTCCGCCTGTGGAACTCCCTTCCATATTCTTGCTTTCCTGACGGCTACAACAACCAAGAATGTAAATGCAATGTCAATATCCATCTCTTAACCGCTTGACTCTAGTTCTTTCTGCATCATCCTGTATATCTTTTCGTTTCTCTCTAACTTTGCAACTGCCACCAAACCTGTATTCCCACCCTTCTCTTGCTCCTTTCTAACTGATTCGTCTTCCTCTTTACTCTTCTCCTACCTAATCTTTTTACTCTTATGTAGCCCCTGTGCATCAGTGGCGTTACCGCTTTGCTTGGGGTGAAACGACAAAAAAAAAAGAAGATAAAGAAAAAGTGTGAAATATCTGGTGAGGATCGAACCCCTTATGATATCAATCCTTAAGAGTCGACCTATATATACAGTTAATATTTATTTGATGCTTTGTTTCCCTTAGAAGGGTTGATAAAAATTTCTGGGTACGACTAATATTTCAATGACTAGACATCAGAATATTTTTTTCTTTTGGAGTTGAGTGGGGGGGTAAAAATTAAGTGACAGAATAAGCGTGTTGAAATTCGGGGTGGATATGTAGAATAACCGGTAGATAGAGATAAGAAGCCATCAGTCAGTTAAGTGCCATACGTGATACACGCTTGGGCGATCATGTCTCGAAAGAGACATGGCTGACTGGGCAGAAGATTACCTCACAGTAGGTTGCCATTGCTTTCTGCGGTAGACTGGCTGTCAGCCAAGACTATGGAACCCAATCTGTCCTATTATTTAACCCATAACTGGAGGGAAGAGATGGATTAATACCTTTCCCAAGGGTAATTGTGCGTAAGTGAATGCAAGGAATTCAACTGGAATTTGCACTCGATTTCTCGTTCCTAGCCGTTATCCACTGCACCAAAACGCACATCCTGAAGAAGCCGTACTTTTCATATTTTAAGTTAACGTGCTTCTTTCGGTCAAATAATCATTATTATTATTATTGTCATTTTTCATCATATTTCGATTTCTGCTATGGTCGCACTACCAAGTCTGCGGGAAGACCTAAGGCAGGTCGTGGCGTGTTGTTATGGCCCCATTTCATGTTTTTTTTTTATTGTTGTTGTTGTTATTTTTTATACATTTTTTTTATTTCTGTTGTATGCTCATTTGCTTATTTGTTCTAACAAGAGGCTGAATGTAAGAAAAGGCGCTATGACATTTTCCACTGAATATTCTAAAACCAAACAGGCGCAGAAATTTAAATACCTTGGAAGTGTTCTAACAGAGGACGGACAAGCACGATACGAAGGCGCGTTGTCATGGCCAAGGATGCATTCCAGAAGCTGAGTAGATTATTAATAGACATCCTAAATTTCGCTGGAAACAAAGAATAGAGTGCTTGATCTGATGTCGGTCCTTGAATATGGCAGCGAATGCTGGACAATCTCATCCAAGATGAAGGAAAGATTTGAAGCAACCGAAATTTGGTTCTACAGACAGATACCATAAAAGAACAACCACGAGATTTTGGAGAGGACACAAGAAAGAAGGAAAACTGATACTTAACACCAGGAAAAGACAGCGGAAGTTATGTGCTGTGTGGTGTAGTGGTTATCGGGTTGGAACGAGAAATCGGGTAGCCGAGTTCGAATTCCTGTTGACATTCCTTGCATTGACTTACGCACAAATACCCTTGGGAAAAGTATTACTCCGTCTTTATCCTCCAGTTATGGGTTAAATAAAAGGACAGATTGGGTTCTATAGTCTTGGCAGGCAACCAGTCTACCGCAGAAAGCAATGACAACTTATTGCGGGATAATCTTCTGCCCAGTCAGTCATGTCTCTTTCGAGACATGATCGCTTAAGCGTGTATCACGTATGGCACTTAACTGGCTGACTGAATATAACAGTTAGAAACATGATTAAGGCTTCTATTGAGCATAAAGTGGGGGATCGGTTTTCTATTGTTATGTAGTAACAAACTGATACCCCTTTAATTACTACTTATTAATATAATACATCTCGTCTCCCTCTATCTACGAGTCAAATAACAGAACAGATTGGTTTCTATATCCTTGGTCAGCAACAAGTCTACCGCAGAAAGTAATGGTAACCTACTGCAGGATAATCTTCTGCCCAGTCAGTCATGTCTCTTTCGAGACATGATCGCCTAAAGCGTGTATCACGTATGGCACTTAACTGACTGACTGAATATAATAGTTGGAAACATAATTAAACCTTTACTAGGCATAAAGTGGGGGATCAGATTTATATTGTTATGAAGTAATAAACTGACCCCCTACTAATTACTACTTAATAATATAATACATCTCTAAAGCCATGAGTCAAATGTCGGGACAGACTGGGTTCTATAGTCTTGGTTGACAACCAGTCTACCACAGAAAGTTATGGTAACCTAAGGTAAAAAATGGCATCATGACCTAAGGTCTGAGATAGCATCATGGCCTAAGGTCAGAAACGATATCATGACTTAAGTTCTGATATGGTATCATGACCTAAATTAAAAAATGGCATCATGTAATTTTTCTACTGAGCATTTCTGCGAAAAAAAAACATGTCAACCTCAGATCACACATATTTTACATCGATAAATCCTACCATAAGGTGTCATCTTTACTTTTGAGTACAAGTTTTCGTATTTCCTTAAAACATCGGCTACCAGTGATCTCTTCAATGAGTTTATGAGAACCTTTTCAAGTATAACCCAGGACCTCAACCACAACTGAAATTATTGATATTTTCATGTGCCATATTTTTTAGATTTCCTATTAAAGATCCTAGTATTTTAATAATTTATGGAAGATCTTTAAATATACATGATTATTATTATAATGTCATTTTTCATTATATTTCGATTTCTGCTATGGTCGCACTACCAACCAAGTTTGCGGGAAGACCTAAGGCAGGTCGTGGCGTGTTGTTATGGCTCCATTTCATGTTTTTTTCTATCTTCCACATCATCCCTAGCGTTACATAGACAAAGTTCTCCTTAGTGTGTGGGCTGTACTTAACAAAACAAGTTTTGTATATCTTTTAAGGTGGGGTTTCCAGGGATTCTTTCAATGTGTTGATTTGTTTCATTTTTTATCATTCCAAGTGCACCTACTATCACTGGCACAACTCTTGTTTTCAATTTCCTCATTTTTTTATTTCAATTTCCAGGTTTTTATATTTTGACAGTTTTTCAAATTCCTTGGTTGCTATCTTACAATCAGCTGGTCAAGCCATATCAATTAATAGACAAGGTTTTTCTTTCTGGTTTTGAACAATAATGCCCGGCCTATTTGCTTCAATTTTTCTGTCTGTGTAGATGGTGTAATCCCATAGAATGGTGACATCTTCTATTTCTGTAACCGGTGCTGGGTGATATTCATACCAGTGTTTGTTTACAGATTTTCCATAGTTTTTGCACATTGTCCAATGTAAATATTGCCCCACTCTATCGTGGCGATTTTTATATTCATTTGGGGCAAGTACAGAACAGCCTGAGATTAGATGGTCTATTGTTTTTTGGTGTTTCTCACAAAACCTGCATTTTGGATCCATATTATTATGCATAATATTTGCCTGAAAGTTTCTAGTGCAAAGACTTTGGACTTGCGCTGCAAGAATAAAGCCTTCAGTCTCCGACTTTGATCCAGATGCACGTAACCATCGATGAGTATTAACTTTGTCAACATTGGATTTATTGGCACGTACTGGATATTGGCCATGCAGAGGTTTGTCTTGCCAGCGTTGTTTCATCTGTTTAAGAGCTTTATCTTTGGCTTTCATTTTCATATCTTTTGCCGCAATAGTTGGTTCTTAGCTTCTGTTTTGCTTTTCTACAGAATCTACTAAATGTAAATCTTGTTTATATTTACTGCCTTCTTTTATTATTTAATATTTTTCTTTCTTTCTTCATGTTGCCTTACTAATCGTATCATCCAGTCCTTTGTTGTTTCTATCTATGTTAGTAAGCCAATAGTTGTTGTCTTGTATGACAATTCTAGCTGAATAAGACCTCTTTCTCCTTCTTTACGGCGTATGTATAGATGGTCTACATCAGCCTTTGGATGATGCATCTTATGCTTAGAAAGAAACTGTTAAGATGCTGAAACTATATTGAACAACTGGGATTGCAAAGCTATTAATGGCCATAATTCTGTTCTGAGAATTCAATTCGGTTTTTAATATCATTCGTAGCCTTCTATAGTACTCTTTACACACTATTTCTTTCATTTTTTTATGGTGAATATTATTATTATTATTATTATTATTATTATTATTATTATTATTATTATTATTTCCTTTCATTTCCATTGTATATTCAGTTCTTTTTGGGTACTGTTCAGTTACACAAGGTAAGAAATGAAATCATGACCTAAGATCTGAAATGGAATCATGACCTGTCACCTGGCTTCATGGCATTTTTTATTGAGCATTTTTAAGTAAACATTTAAAAAAAAAAACCCAACATAAGACAGTTATACTTAGATAAAGCCTTTTCTAAGGTATATTATTATTATTATTATTATTATTATTATTATTATTATTAGTTTTTCTGTTTGTTTAGCATCCTTTACAAGACCTGTATTAAAAGACGTTTTTTGTTAAAAAAATTATTGAATATATTTTGTTTAGAGTGTTTTTGTTGAGTTTCTGCTCAAAGTAGACACCAGATTCACTTACAGGGTAAAGTTTCTTTCAGTCAAACTCTCGTGGCTTAAAATTTACTCTTCGACCAGATCGTTACTGACGAGTGAAGAACAAAACAATTTCTAGAAGGAAACCAGATTTAATTCTTAAGTTTTAACTTACAGCTATAAGCGAGTGGAGTAGAGATGGGGCGTAAGTGTGTATGGGGGAAAGAGGTGCACACTTCACCGGCTGTTTTACATGTCCATTCTGGAAGGTTCACTTCGTATCGTTCTACGTTGCTTTTCGTCAGATGGTCAGTTTTATAGATAACAATTTTCGATGTACCTGTACGACATTACTACCACCTGTAAATTTGTTGATTATCATTTTTTTAAATTTTTCAGTGCAATATCATCGATTAGACCCTAAAATTTCCGGTTATCAAAACAATTTGGAAAAAAAAATCATTATCTAAGAATTTTGGGAGATGCTCAGTTTCTCATACAACTTTATAATAAATCGATCCTCCATTTTGAAAAGTTGAGGGTCTAATCGATGATATTGCACTGTAAAAATAGTTAACAAATGATAATCAACAAATTTACAGGTTGTGGTAAATTTACAGGTTCACCCAATTTTCTTGTCTTATCATCTTCGTCTACAAAAAGTAATGAATTCCTTGACTTTTTCTCAGTCTCAGTCTCTTGCTCTGTACTTTGAATTTGACTCCACTTAAGAATTACCATCGATACGAAGTAATTGCTCCGCTCTTGAGTTGTGCAACAGGCTCCCCTGTCTTTGAAAATTTCAGCTGATTCAAATTGCTACACCCGCCCGCTTCTTAAGAAAAATACTGTTAAATATTCTTTTCGCTTTGTTCTCGGGTTCTCGCTCGTTATAGCAATATTTAGGGTTTACAACATGCATAGACCAATCAACAACTGATTCAAAAAATAAAATGATAGCAATAAAAAAAAAAAGAAGAAATAAAAAGTTAAAACAACCCTGCGTCTTTTTGGTGATATGATAAGGATTTTTTGTTGAGTCTTCCCATCGAAGAATGTGCATGCGAGGTCTCCTCCTGGGTTAAGGCTGGCATCGATGCCTTCATCCCTGCCAGGAAATTTCTGCTTAAGTCTCATTCGTCTCCATGGTTCTCGCCCGCTTGCTCGGCCGCCATTGTCCACCGGAATCATTTCTTCCGACTCTACCGTAGCTACACGTCAGACCAAAACAGGCGCCTTTTCACTTCAGCTCGTAATAAGTGTAAAAAGATACTTAACGAAGCTAAGACATTATTTGCTGCCAGAATGAAACAACGCATAGCATCCGCTAAGTTCGGCGCCAAAGACTACTGACGACTCTGTAAAAGAGTACTTAACACGAGTAGGTCCACAATACCCCCACTAATCAATAATTTTGAGGTCCTCACCTCCTCAGCGGACAAGGCTGAATGCTTTGCACGGAGATTCTCGAACAATTCGAGTCTGGACTCGTCTGGGGTTTTTACATCCGACTTCTCACTTAGAACTGAGGCTCAACTGAATGACGTCCAAATTACACCCTCGCTTGTCTCTCAGATAATCTTAAAACTTGACCCCCACAAATCGAGCGGAGGGGACGGAATCCCAATCATAGTCTTAAAGAAATGTGCCCCTGAACTCTCCGCTGTCCTTTCTAAGCTCTACAACTTCTGCCTCTCTGCTTCCTGCTTTCCTGCCTGTTGGAAATCTTCCTCTGTAGTTCCTATATTCAAAAACTCTGGAGAACCCTCGGACCCCGCAAATTACCGCCCTATCAGGCATCTTCCGATCTTTGGCAAAGTGTTCGAGTCCATTATCAACGCCGAGCTCGTTCAGCACCTCACAGAACACAGGCTCCTCTCGGACAAGCAGTATGGTTTCAACTTCACCAGGTCTACTGCCGATATGCTAACGACCATCACCGAGTATGTATACCAGGCACTCGACAGGAATGGCGAAGCCCGAACCGTTGCCTTGGATATCTCTAAAGCGTTCGACAGAGTTTGGCATGCTGACCTTCTATGCAAACTGCGGAGCTATGGTATAGCTGGACAATTGTTTGAACTAATCCAGTCATTCCTATCTAACCGCACATTGAAAGTGGTATTAAACGGACATGCCTCCCAGAGCTACCATACGAACGCGGGTGTCCCTCAAGGCTCTATCCTAGGTCCTACGCTCTTTCTGATCTACATTAATGATTTCCCCGATACCATAATATCCCAAGTAGGTATGTACGCCGATGACACCACAGTTTACTCTCGCCTCGATCAAAAATCTGGTGTGGGCGACAAAGTTAACCTTGCAGCCGAGCTTGGAAAGGACCCCCAATCCGTAGTGGACTGGGGTAAGAAATGGCTCGTAAATTTTAATGCTTCTAAAACGAAACTACTATCAATTAACTATCACAGACAACCGCACCTCCCTCCCATTAGCATGGACCAGGCTTGCCTCCCAGAGAGTAAAACACTATGCCTCCTTGGTCTCACACTTTCAGCGGACCTCAAGTGGAATGACTATATCGAATCCATTGCTAAATCCGCTGCTATGAAAGTCGGTTCTCTGTGCAGGGCCCGGAAGTTTTTTCCGTCTGAATCTATCCTGCACATTTATAAATCTACTATCCGCCCGTGCATTGAATACTGCTGCCATATCTGGTCGGGTGCCCCTGCTCTTCTCCTTGGGCTTCTCGACAAGGTACAGCGGAGGGTCTGTAATGTGATCGATACTGACTTGGCAGACCGCCTGCAGTCTCTCTCTCACCGGCGCGACGTGGCTTCCCTGTGTCTCTTCTGCTCCGATGAACTTAGATCACTGGTGCCCCCTAGGTTCGAATTTGCGCGAGATACTAGATTAGCAACTAGATCCCACCCTTTTACAGTGAAACCGATAAAATGCAACCGCAACTTCTACTCCAACAGTTTCTTTTCTCGTACTTCCCGACTGTGGAATTCCCTTCCACATGACTGCTTCCCCGACGGCTACAATCTCCAGGAGTTTAAATGTAAGGTCAATAGACACCTCCTAACACAATAACTCGCTTCCATTCTTTCAAACACTCTTCCCATCCTCCCAACTACCTAGCATCCCCCCTCCTTCTGACATTTCCTATATATAACCACTCTTCCTATTTACTTTCCCCTATGTAGCCCCAAGCGCAATAGTAGAATGCCTTGCTTGGGGTGAAACGATTAAAAAAAATCGAGAAAACATCTCATCTCACATAGTGAAGAGTAATTCGACCCCATGTCGTTATCCACAATTTTCATTTTTTTTTTGTCTCTCTAGACGACACTAATACTTCGGATCAATTTCCTACTGTCCGCTCAATTTCATTGAAGTCCCTCTCGACTTCCTTTATGAAAACATCACATTGCAAAAATCTTAAACGGAACCAATTTTTTAGTAAATGAATATTCTCATCAGACAGGCCTTTTGTTTGATTTTTTCATTTCTTTTCATACTTAAGCAAAAAAAAAAAAAAATTTTTCCTCAAAATTTCCTCGACTACCCTTTCTCCATCTTCCTTATCACTTCTTGGTTTTAGAGACGTATGGCCGAGAAATTTTCCAAAACAACATCCTTAGCTACATTCATATATTCACAGATATATTTCTGTATTATTTCTTTTGGAGTTCTAAGTAATTACTTGAATTTTTCAATCAAGCTCTTTTTGTATTACTGCTTTTCCCAACAGAGGCACAATACATTCTTTCTCTATGAGTTTTCACGCACCCTCCAAACCAATCGGGCGGCTGGTCTCATATCTTGCCCTTCTCTGAGTCACTATCACTCATAGGTGTTGCTAAGGTACCCTGTCGAATCGGTCTTTTTCTTTCTTAGACCATTGCATTGCGAAGATCGGCTGCGTATGGCTTTGTAGTTGCACCCGTAATCTGATTCTTAATTCGATATGAAACCTGTACTGTTCTTCTTATTACTATCATGGCCGTATCTGACTACCGGGCACACCGGGCATGGGTCCGGGCCGATCCGTGCAATCATAGTGAAAATCCAGGCAAGGAAAAATATCTTCGTCAGAAATCAAGCTAAAAAATTCATGAAGAAAGAAAGAAAGCAAGCAAGCAAGAAAGAAAAAACGAAGAAAACATCCGAATGAACGCAGTAAAAATCTGTTTGTTTATTTATTAATTTTGGGAGAAAGACTAGTTATACTCAGAAAGTCCGAACCCGATTTCCTGCTTTTGTTCACGTTTTGTGCCTAATTTCCATTGGAATAGCCGAAAAAATCCGCAAAAATCAGTTTCTGGAAACGGATGAAACTGATGACGTCATCACATTGTCAACTAATAAATCCGGGCAATTTTCTCTGTGCCCGGTGTTTTTTTTAGCATCAGCTACGGCCCTGATTACTATATAATATGGCTTCGGCTTTTTATCTTATTCATGTCTTGGTGGTGGTAATTAAAGCATATTGGTTCTCCTATTTCAAGACTAATTTCTTTACTCTTATTTCCTGCATATTCATGTTGCCTTTTCATAACTTTAGATACGTTCGTTATTATTCTAACGAAAGCTTTATGTTTTGGAAAGCTATTTGGTGATATTCGTCTCCATAGAAATGTCGTATCGGTTGTAAAATATTATCTACAGATAACATTCCAACTCTATTGTATATTAGTTTATAAGTGCGAAAACTTTTTTGTCTCGTTTTCGTTGAATCTGATCGCTGTTAGCGTCTGATTCAAAATGCACATCGCAGAATCGTTCATTGTCGGCTGCTCTCTTTGCTGATATGTCGTGCATCGTGAGATTAATCTTTGCCACTCTTCCAGTGATGGTAAGACGAGATGGTAACCTTATCGATCCTCAGCTTTTACAGCGTCTCTTTGATGATGCAATTTACACAATGGAGGACTGAAACGAGGAAATAATTCATCAATCAATAAATGAGCGTTGATTACACCTTGTTTTTTTTTATGAAGAACGGCAAATGCCTCAGACGAACCGCTATATAAATCGATAAAATGAACTCTGTATTGATTGCCTGATAATGAACAGGGCTAAGGTGACGATACATTAACTGCAATCTTAGCAAAAAGGTATGGAGCCAGGTCAATTTCATGAATTTCAGGATTTACTTTTTCTAGATTGCCATGGAACGCTCGTAATAAACTTTGGATTCTTTCTTCTCAACCCAATTCGTGGATTTTGCAATCCTGAAAAATTCTTAACAATGCTCCTGTAATAGGAACATATTTCAATAAACCAACGAACCTGATTAATTGTTTTGGGAATAGGTAGTGAATGTTCGTTCCCTTTACGGAAAAAAACTAAGTAATGTCAGTCAGTTAAGTGCCATACGTGATACACGCTTGGGCGATCATGTCTCGCGATTACTTTCTGCGGTAGACTGGTTGCAAACTAAGGCTATAGAACCCAATCTGGATAAATTTTGGCTTTGTTTAGGCCCCGAAGGATTTTATCCCTTCAAATTTTCCAAAATAGCCTTAATTCTGTGCAAATGTATATGTTGAACTCAAATCAACAATTAGTTATTGAAGAAACCTACCTTTATTGATGTTAACGACCGGAAAAATCGAATTTCATCTCGCTCTTTTTGTCACCCACTACTGTCACACTGACAATTATTCACTGCTGAATGACTTTCGGCGTAGGAAACAAATGTCGGCCTATTTACTTCCTTAACTGAAATAAATACGTGATTTTTTTTTTCCGGTACTCAATTTCAGCAGAAAGTTGCGTGTTTTTGCGTGTTTGTTTTTCCAAGTTACCCTTTTTTATAATTTTCAAAAATATGAAAATAAGTGATAATTGTAGTTTTACTTAATTTTTTCCGACGAAACTTAACTTTCAAATATATGAAAATAAGTAATAAATGTAATTTAATTAACCCTCAAATATATTGCGTGTATTTTTTTTTACCATTTTTTTTGTACTTAATTTCAGAAGAACGTTAACTTTCAAATATATGAAAATATGTGATAATTGTAGCTTTACTTAATTTTCTCAGATGAAAGTTAACTTTCAAATATATGAAGATATAGATTTTTTTAAGAAAGTTAACGTTCAAATATATGAAAATAAGTGATATATTTGCGTGTGTTTTTTCTTTTTTTTCTTTAATTTCAGAAGAAAGTTAACTTTCAAATATATAAAAATAAGTGATAAGTGTAGTTTAATTAGCCTTCAAATATATTGCGTGTATTTGCGTATTTTTTTTTGTTTTTTTTTTGTTGGTACTTAATTTCAGAAGAAAGTTAACTTTCAAATATATGAAAATAAGTGGTAATTGTAGTTTTACTTAATTTTTTAAGACGAAAGTTAACTTTCACATATATGAAAATATAGATTTTTTTAAAGAAAGTTAACTTTAAGGTTAAGTAAAACTACACTTATCACTTATTTTCATATATTCAAAAGTTAACTTTCCTCTGAAATTAAGTACCAAAAAAAAAATTACAAACAAAAAAGAGGAAAAAAGAACACGCAAATACACGCAACTTTCTGCTGAAATTGAGTACCGAAAAAAATCGCGTAGTAATTTCTGCAAAGAATTTACAGTAAAGAAAGTAAAAAGGCCAAAATTTTCTTCCTACGCCTAAAACCATTCACTAGCGAATGTAAGCCGATAATGGGGACAAAAATATCGAGAAGAAGTCCGATTTTTTTTCTGGTCGTTAACATCAATAAAGGTAGGTTTCTTCAATAACTAGTTGTTGATTTGAGTTCAGCATATACATTTCAACGGAATTAAGGCTATTTTGGAAAGATTTGAAGGATAAAAGCCTTCGGGATCTAAAACAAAAATTTACCCCAATCTGTCCTGTTATTTGATCCATAGCTGGAGGAAAGAGGCGGATTAATACTTTTCCGAAGAGTATTTACGCGTAAGTGAATGCAACGAATTTAACTGGAATTCGAACTCGGTTCTCCGATTACTCGTTCCAAGCCAATATCCACTGCTTTACAATAATGTGTCTCCTTCATAAACAATCTACATTTCAATATCTTTAACTTGCTTTAGAAATTTAGATCAATATTTCAGCTCAGACCAGACTCCTGATTCATCGACAGAGTGCAGTTTCTTTCAACAAAAGATTGTGGCTAAAAATTATTCTTCGTTAACCACAATTGAAGAACAAAACAATTTCTAGCAGGAAACCAGATGTAATTATTGGGTTTTAAATGACTGCTATAAACGAGTGAGGTAGACATGAGGCGCAAGTGATGGGGAGTGGTGCACAGCTCAGCGGCCGTCTTTTATGTACTTTCTGCGAGGTCTACTTCGTTCCTCCTGTATTCATTTTCGCGGGATGGTCAGTTTTATATATAAAAGAAATTGTCTTGTCATCTTTATCTAAAAACGTAATAAACCTTGCTTCCGTGAATTTATCTCAGGCTGAGCCTCTTGCTCTGTACTTTGAAGTTGACTTCACTTACTGATAACCAACAGTCGAAAGTAAATGTTCCGTATCATGTTGTGCGACAGGTTCTGCTGTTTTAAATTTTACCAGATCTCAGATAAAATCATATTGAGTAACTGAGCAGTATCTATTAATATGTGCGTTATGCTACAGTGGATCTTGACTCGGAACGAGAAATCGGAGAGCCGAGTTCGAATTCCTGTTGAATTCGTTGCATTCACTTACGAGCAAATACTCTCGCGAAAGATATGAATCCATCGCTTCTCCCTGTAACTATGGGTTAAATAGCAGGACAGATTAGGTTCTATACTCTTGTTCTGCAACCAGTCTATCGTAGAAAGTAATGGCAACTTACTACAAAAAATGCCCAGTCTGTGATGTCCCTTTCGAGACATGATCGCCCAAGCGTGTATCATGTATGGCACTCAACTGACTAACTGATCCATAACCACGGGCGTTTGGATTTAAAAAAGGGACAGGGTTTGTTGTCATTTTCTAATTGGATGCATCCATAGTCTTTTTAATAATTCCTCAGATTCTTACTGTAATTAATGCTGTGTTTAAATGCAATTGCTATTTTTAGGTTCTACTTTTTTAAAAATATTATTTCATTGACTTGTTAAGCTCACGTATTTAACGATTCGATAGGGTAATTTCTGTGGATATTTTACTGTAGTATAACTCGCCATGAACTCATTCAATCATTAACTGAAGAATTAAAATTCACCAGAAATCTAAACTTTTAAAGAGTTAGAAATTAGTTAATTATTACTTTTTAGTCTGTTTGTTTGTTTTATGATCTGTTGCCATATTTCAACCATAAAACTTAAGGAAACTGCAAACAAATAATGATTGTTTGTACCTTTGGTTTGATGTGTTGCTGAGATTCTAATAAGGAATCTGAAGAGCGAGAATTACGTCACAGGTGTAAAATCTAGTAAACTCATCGAAGAATTTTCAAAATACAAAGAAATTATAAAAGGTGCTCGATTATTTGGATTGTGTCTCTTCTACAAATACTTTAAAGGCTTTTGATCCGATGAACTTAGCTCACTGGTGCCAACTATAAATGAATTTACTCGAGCCACAAGATTATCAACTAGGTCCCACCCTTTTACTGTGAAACCAATAAAATGTAAACGCAAATTCTACTTCATCAGCTTCTTTTCTCGCATTTCCTTCCTGTGGAATTCCCTTCCGTTTACTTGCTTCCCCGACAGCTACAATCTTCAAGAATTTATATGTAATGCCAATAGTCATCTCCTACCTGACTAACCTGCATCCTATTTTTCATGCTCCTTTCTCCGTCCACTCCACTCTCATCAGTATTGTCATCCTTCTCTTACCTACTTCCTGACACCCCCTATAACCTGTCACTCTTTCTCATAAGTTTTCTCCTATATAATCCGCCGCACAGCAGTTGCAGTAAAATGCCAAGTTTAGCGCGATATGATTATAAAAAGAAATTCGAATGTGCGTGTAAATTCCAGTAGTACAGGTCCATGTGATAGGTTATGGACCAGTTTTATTCCAGTAATACAGGTCCATGTGATAGGTTATGGACCAGTTTTATTCCAGTAATACAGGTCCATGAGATAGGTTATGGACCAGTTTTATTCCAGTAATACAGGTCCATGAGATAGGTTATGGACCAGTTTTATTCCAGTAATACAGGTCCATGAGATAGGTTATGGACCAGTTTTATTCCAGTAGTACAGATCCATGTGATAGGTTATGGACCAGTTTTATTCCAGTAATACAGATCCATGTGATAGGTTATGGACCAGTTTTATTCCAGTAATACAGGTCCATGAGATAGGTTATGGACCAGTTTTATTCCAGTAATACAGGTCCATGAGATAGGTTATGGACCAGTTTTATTCCAGTAGTACAGATCCATGTGATAGGTTATGGACCAGTTTTATTCCAGTAATACAGATCCATGTGATAGGTTATGGACCAGTTTTATTCGAGTAGTACAGCTCCATATGATAGGTTATGGACCAGTTTTATTCCAGTAGTACAGATCCATGTTATAGGTTATGGACCAGTTTTATTCCAGTAATACAGATCCATGTGATAGGTTATGGACCAGTTTTATTCGAGTAGTACAGCTCCATATGATAGGTTATGGACCAGTTTTATTCCAGTAATACAGGTCCATGTTATAGGTTATGGACCAGTTTTATTCCAGTAGTACATATCCCTGTGATAGGTTATGGACCAGTTTTATTCCAGTAATACAGGTCCATGTTATAGGTTATGGACCAGTTTTATTCCAGTAGTACAGGTCCATGTGATAGGTTATGGACCAGTGTTATTCCAGTAGTACATATCCCTGTGATAGGTTATGGACCAGTTTTATTCTTGCAGTACAGGTCCGTGTGATAGGTTATGGACCAGTTTTATTTCAGTTGTACAGGTCCATGTGATAGGTTATAGACCAATTTTATTCCAGTAGTATAGGCCAATGTGATAGGTTATGGACCAGTTTTATTTCAATAATACAGATCCATGTGATAGGTTATGGACTAGTTTTATTCCAGTAATACAGGTCTATGTGATAGGTTATGGACCAGTTTTATTTCAGTAGTACAGGGCGATAACCTATACAAATGTCAGTTCTGATGAATGGTTATTCATATTTTGGTTTGATTCTCATATAGAAATATGAATAATTCCTAGTGCACTAATAACATTTAGGATTATGATTTGAGATTTGTAAATCCCTGAAATTACCTAGTTTATTTAACAGTTTGACTGAAATATTTAAAGCTCATTTTTAAAGCTCATTTTACAGTAATTACTTAAAAGTTATATCCGGCTTATTGTATTTTATTGTTCTGTCGATGCTGAAAAATTCCACATCACGAAAACATTTTCATTATATTCCACATAATTTGATTTGTGATCCCACAAGTTTTTTTTTTTTTTTTTTTTGTGAGTTTTCTCTTGTCACTTATTGCCTGGTGAATATTTTAGTATATTCTGATATGGTGTGGAATATTTATTATTATTATTATTATTATTATTATTATTATTATCTCTCTCTCTCTCTCTCTCTCTATATATATATATATATATATATATATATAAGGCAAGATGTTTGTGTGCGTGTCTGTCTGTCTGTCTGTCTGTCTGTCCTTTATACAAATCCACAATTTTTATCCGATTCTCGCCAAACTTCACACAAATATTTTTCAGGCTTCCGGTCAGGCTACTTATTTTTTTCATATTTCTCCCCGATATCGGAAATTCGATAGCCCGATATCTGATCAGGTCTGATAAAGATTAGGATTTCAGCCCTTTTTTCGTAGTTCTTGCTGCAGAATTTGCTCTAACTTGGCAAAATTATAGCTTTGAGTCTCAAACATTAGTAGATGTTCTCAGAAAACTCATTTTCCTCGATATCGGAAATCGACATCCCCGATATTCTATCGAATCTGATCAAAACCGATATTCAGCCTTCAATATGGCTCATTTTCTTCAGTTTTACACCCAATGGATACGATGAGTTTTCATGGACTTACTTAGGTTAATTTATCCTTGGATGACTTATTTGACTCCGATATTGAAAATCGATACCCCGATATACGATCGGGTCTGATCAAAATCAGGTTTTCAGCCTTTTCATTTTGTTTTTTGCTTCGGGTTTTGCTCTAAGTAGGTATAATTGTAGTTCTTAGTATCAGCCATGATAACATTTACTCAGAGGACTTATTTAGCCTTCAAAATTCAGTTTACGGCGGAAAAATTATTTGACATCGTTACCGGAAATCAGAATTGACTTACACTCATTCATTTTCTTTCAATCTACGGTTTCGCTTTGACTGGAAACAAGTATTGCTTTTCAGTCTTTCGTGCCAACGTCAAAAGAGTCTGAGCTCCATGACCATGGATTAGCTTTAAAGCTTTCATCACACCTGAGAAACACCGGACTATACTGCTAGTTATTATTAATTTCCTGCCGAGTTTCAACCGAAGACAAAACAAGAAATATCACCTCGGCAATCACCCCTGCATATTTCTGGAAAATAATAAAAAAAAACATACAAATACATGAAAAATGTATCTGGCTAAATCCCTTCGTAGGGTGTCAGTTATGCTTCTAAGGACAATTTATAGTATTTCCTTAAGATATGGGCTCTCGGGAATAACTTCAATGAATCTGTCAGAGACCTCTCCAATCAAGTACGACTAGAATTAAGGATGTTGTTATTTGCTTCACTTATTACATTTTTAGTGCAGTTTTATATTGATAGTATTTTTGAAGTGCATCAAAGTTACATTCCAATTTGATCAAAATGTATGTGTCATCAGTTTTATTAGTATTATTATTATTAGTAATATTAATGGTCCAATTATTCTTATTATTAAATCACAGTAGATGTCTGTTATATGCTCAGTTTAACAAGACAGAATCACAGGTAAACCACAGCTAATCTCTCAAGTATTTTACTTCGGCAAAATCTATCTATCTATCTATCTATCTATCTATCTATCTATCTAGTAATAATACTATTATTATGCAAATGAATAGCACCTACCAAATTACCTAAACATCATTAGAACTAATGTATTTTAAGATAAACAGAACCTTTGTCAAGAATTAGGTAACTAATCTTTCAAGCGACGTATCTCTCAACCGACTTCAGGAGTTTCTCAGAGAATTGCTTTTTACGTTAAGAAAGTAAGATAAATTCATTAATTTATTGAATTTATTTCTCTTGGTGTCTCTGTTCCTTTCAGTCTGTCTCTGTTCGTCTCTCTCTCTCTCTATATATATATATATATCTAAACTTATTTATAAATGGAATTTTGTCTGTGTGTGTGTGAATGTGTGTGTGTCTGTGTGTGTGTGCCCGTTACCTATAGACACCGAAATGGCTGAACCGATTTTCTTGAACATTTACACAGTTGTACTATAAGCGTCTGCGAGTGTTCTTAGCTAGGATTTATGTCGAGGTACCCCCGATAAATATCGAAAATCGATAATAAAAAAAATCGGGTTATAGAAGGTGTTGTCCAAATTTAATTAAATTTGATACACTCATAGACAAAGACATAAGAAACGATATTCAGAAGTTTTAAGGTTTCAGTTCTTACAATAGTGCAGAAAATCGATAATATATATATATATATATATATATATATATATATAAAGACATGATGTTTGTGTGTGTGTCTGTTTATCTGCCTCTATGTCAGGAAATCAAAATTTGACTTACATCCATTCATTTTGCTTTCAGTCTACGGTTTCACTTTAACTGGAAACAACTATTGCTTTTTAGTCTTTCGTGCCAACGTCCAAAGAGTCTGATCTCCAGAACCATAGATTAGTTTTAAAGCTTTCATTACACCCGAGCCACGCCGGGCTATACTGCTAGTATATATATATATATATATATATATATATATATATATATGTATGTGTGTGTGTGTGTGTGTGTGTGTGTGTGTGTGTGTGTTACTAATGTTACCACTTTGAAGAGATCTACTGACGTTTAAATCCATGATAGTTTTAAGCATCGATGAGAACCAGTTTGCTAAACGATTATAACTCAGGGTCATCCTAGTATGATGTGCTTATGCACATTTGTGTAGGTTCAGATTTTCGGTAGATTTTATCAGGAATTATTAATGCCACTTTTAAGGATGTTATTTTTAAATATTTAAGAAGTCTGTTTCGTGTAAATATCATCTGTATTTTGACAATCTGTTTTGAGAACTGGCATGTACAATCTGAGCCAATCTTTGATCCGAAGTTAACTCTCAGATTTCTCGCCCGGCAAGAGTTCCATTGGGGATGGCTCTATGAATATGCATTTATTAATCAAAGTAACATTATTAGTTCTCCATATAAATTAGTATTCATTTCGTACAGAAATACCGAAAGGCATTAATAACAAACGAATTAATCACCTGCAATGATCTTTTTCCTGTCGTAGATCGCATCCTGACGTTTGCATAGTTATTGGTTTTCAGAGATGATAAAAATGACACTTATGGAAAAAAGACTGCGCTAGCTAGAAGAATGATATAGATCATGATATGTACCATAGCTATGGGTTAAATAATAAGTTATACAGGAAGCTTTAGCCTCGAAGGCAACCAATTAAATAGAAATTAAACTGAATTCTAAACCGTAGAAAAGTTAACGAAAAATCACATCATTAGTTTTCCAAATAAGTCTTGGGAATTTAAAGAAAATAAATAAAAACTCTTTTTCTTTATTTTCCCTGGTGTGTCATGATCAGTCAGACTCTGAGGTACATGGATAAATGGGCTTCTCTGAATTAAAATAAAATTGGAGAAGGCAACAGGAAAACACAAAACTTCTTTTCTCAAGAAGTCTTGGCAATTTAATGAAGATAAAAAAAATGCACTATGGCGTATCATGATTACTTAATCCCTTAAGGACTACTCCGAATTCGAAACTGTGAAGGCGGCAACAGAAAAATGTCATCAGTACTTTTTTAAATAAATCTCAGCAATTTTGAGAACATGTTATATTGATACTATATAGTGCATTATGGAACAACGCATGGCTCGTTAAGTTATCCCGGCTACACATCTTTCTACATTAAGTCAAATGGTGTAAAACCGTTTGAATAAAGTTTGAGAGAATTAAATTTGTCGTCTGTACTATAGAATAAATGCGAGTGTACATGCCTGTGCTGACAACCAAGTATGATATGTGATATTATGTCGAAGTAGACGCGGCACTCAAATTTCATGCCTAACCCCCAAAGGACACTAGGTGAAGTGATCCCTGTGGTTACTGTCGGAATCGTAACAATGAGTAAGTTGACAGATGGATAGATAAATATCCCGCCCTTGAGATGTTTCAACCAGTTTCTCACACATCAGACAGTGTAAGGTTTACGAATCACGCCAAGACACTAGTGAAGGCACTTCACAAAAACACTGGCCAAGAGTATATGAAGTTGTTGGCTGGTTTGTTTTTATGGCATATCAACCTCGGCGGGTCATTTATTGCCAACTAAATATTTTAAAAATTTATTTATTGCCGGTAATACCTTTTTCTTTCAACAATTTATTGTTGTTTTTATATAAGTTTTTGTGTCTAGTAATACTTTTTTTTTTCGATTATCAAGATTCATTGGGATTTGTTTTTAAAGGCAGGGTCCCCAAGTTCTACCCTGTTATTTAACCCATAACTGGAGGGAAGGGACGGATTAATACTTTTCCCAAGGATACCAGCGCTTAAGTGAATGCAGAGTATTCAACTGGAATTCGAACTAGGCTCACCGATTTCTTTCCGAGCCGATATCCACTGCATCACAACACACATCCGTCACTATACGCTTACAGCACCTGGTATTCCCAAGTGGTCACCCATCTAAGTACTGACCAGACTCAACGTTGCTTAACTTCGGTAATCGAGCGAGAACCGGTGTATTCAACGTGATATGGCCGTAAACGGTATATGGAGTGATTGGGAAATATTGACGTAAATCAAATGTTAAATGATTGATTGGTTTGATTTGTTTTGTTTTACGGCATATCAACGTCAATGGGTTATTTAATTGCCGATAAGACTTTTACAATATAGATAATAAATGTTTTGTAAGAAATAAGTTTGTAGATCAGCTTTCTTTGACGTATTTTTGTAAAGTGGTTTTTGTTGAGAGTCACATGAATTTCTGGTATGTATTTGTTTTTTCAAAACTGTAATGCTGGTAATATTTTTTCCTTCAAAAATGTATTGCTGGTAATACTTTATTTTCCTTCAAAAATGTATTGCTGGTAATACTTTATTTTCCTTCAAAAATGTATTGCTGGTAATATTTTTCTTTCAAAAATGTATTGCTGGTAATATTTTTCTTTCAAAAATGTATTGCTGGTAATATTTTTCCTTCAAAAATGTATTGCTGGTAATACTTTATTTTCCTTCAAAAATATATTGTTGGTAATATTTTTCTTTCAAAAATGTATTGCTGGTAATATTTTTCTTTCAAAAATGTATTGTTGGTAATAATTTTCTTTCAAAAATGTATTGCTGGTAATATTTTTCTTTCAAAAATGTATTGCTGGTAATATTTTTTCCTTCAAAAATGTATTGCTGGTAATACTTTATTTTCCTTCAAAAATGTATTGCTGGTAATATTTTTCTTTAAAAAATGTATTGCTGGTAATATTTGTTTCCTTTAAAAATGTCTTCCTGGAATTTTTATTCTAAAAGTCTATTTTTATGTTTTTATAGTGTTTTGACCCCAGTATAGGAATAAAATATTTGTCCATAGCTGGGACCCTAACAGGTGCTACCACTTTGGGTCAGGGTGGACCAGGGAACAACAGTAATTAAGAGGTGGTTCCGTCAAATCGCACAATGAAGCTAGTATTGAACGGGCATGCCCCCCAAAACTACCATACGAACGCGGGTATCACTCAAAGCTCTATTCTAGGTCCTACGCCTTTCCTGATCTTCATTAACGATCTCCCCGATGTAATATGATCCTAAGTAGGCATATACGCTGACTACACCACAGTTTACTCTCGCCTCGATCAAAAATCTGCCGAGGTTGACAAAGCAAACCGCGATGCCGAGCTTGAGAAGGATTTCCAATCTGTGGTGGACCAGGGTCAGAAATGGTTCGTGAATTTTAATGCTTCCAAAACGAAGCTGCTATCTATTAACCATCATAGACAATCGCTCCTACCCCACATTAGCATGGATCAGGCTAGCCTCTCCGAGCGCAAAACACTACGCCTCCTTGGCCTTTTTTTAGCCACTTTTAGCGGATCTCGTGCTTCCCCGATAGCTACAATCTCAAGGAATTTAATGTAAGGTCAATAGACATCTCCTATCTCACTAACTCGCATCTATTCTCTCAAGCTCTTTTCTCAATCCACTCCACCCCCATTACACCAGTACTCTCATCCGTCTATTACCCTCCTCCTGACATTTCCTATAATTAACCCCTCTTTCTCATCACTTTCCTCTATGTAACCCCCCCCCCCGCGCAACAGTGGCAGTAAAAATTAATTGCTTGGGGTGAAATGATTAAGAAAATATGTTCCTCATAACCTCCTAATCTTGCCTTGCTGCCAGATGCAGTTTATTTTCATACCCACGACCTTTAAGTGATTGGAATTCAAGTAACGTGTTTATCAACACTCCCATAAATAAATTGTATTAACCCTCTAGGGCCATTCGTATCATATTTGATACAGTATGAAAACAAGCCTTGAAAGAAATATTTTCCTGAAAAATTTTTTAAGAGAAATATTTTATAAATTTCAAATGAAAGCAGTACTGACTGCTCAGTCAATGAATACAAAATGTTTCCTTATAGGGAAATACCAAATGTTTCCTTATAGGGAAATACTGTATCAAATATGATACGAATGGCCCTAGAGGGTTAATATGGTATTTTTAGTACTGATGAGACATTCACTATGCAAGATTTGGTGAGCGTAGCGATCTATTGATAGGATATATTACTGTAATGCATCTGTATTAACTTTCATTTAATCGTAAGCAACTTGAATTATATTGGGTGTGAACATTTATTACTCTGCAGTGTATTTCACAAAATTTTCAAGAAAATTTATCTCAACATGAATAATGTGACTGGAGGCCTTAGTATGTATCACGGATCATGAAGTGTAACAACTTGGAAGTTAGGATTTTCGGTCATCGATTAAACTACAGATTATCCCACGGCGGAAGTGTAAAGATAATCTTTGTATTTCATAAGATGGTAAACGTATGAAGGACTCTCAAACAAAACACCAATTTGAAAAACGCGTAGAAAGAATAACGGCCGAATAATAATAATTACCAAACTTATTGAGGGGCGTGGATAGTCATGGCTCTCCACAACTTTCTGTCTTTTTGAGCTCTAAGCAATTATTTTTATCATGATCATAACATTTTGTCATAAAACAAGAATATAACATGTTTTAAGCTTCTTTGAAACAATATCGACTAAATGCTAATGATAAAAGCGAAACTTTCTGGGGGACGTGGACGGTCATGGCTCTCCACAACATTTTATTCTTTGTAGCTCTAAGCCAGGTTTGCCTCTTACTATTTCTCCTCGTCCAGCCGTGCATCTACACAACTCATTCAGTCAGTTAAGTGCCATACGTGATACACGCTTGGGCGATCATGTCTCGAAAGAGACATGGCTGACTGGGCAGAAGATTATCCCGCAGTAGGTTGCCATTGCTTTCTGCGGTAGACTGGTTGCCGACCAAGGCTATAGAACCCAATCTGTCCTGTTATTTAACCCATAACTGGAAGGAAGAGACGTATGAATACCTTTTCCAAGGGTATTTGCGCGTAAGTGAATGCAATGAATCCAGATGAAATTCGAACTCGGCTCCCTGATTTGTCGTTCCGAGCCGATATCCATGCACACAACTCATTACGTAGGTTAAACATTTCTTTCCTGTAATTTTAGGACTTATGCAATTCCGGCTCTCCACAATTTCCTATATGTTGTAGCTCTTAGCAATGATTGTTTTCTTACTATCAGTCCCAGTCCTTTTTCTGCCATTCATATGCACAGACTTGTTAGAAAAGTTACTATATGTTTCCCTCTGTTCTTTCAGAACGTGGATGAACATGCCTCTCCACAATTTCTTATACTATGTAACTCTAAACAAGTTTGTCTTCTTACTATTCCTCCCCGTCCGGCCCTCCATTTACACAACTCGTTATTTAGGTTATTTGTTGCTTCCCTGTCATTTCAGGACATATTCAATTACGGCTCTCCGCAACTTCCTATATTTTGTAGCTTTAAGCAATATTTGTCCACTTACTACCAATCCGAATTTTTTTTCTGCCGTTCATTTACACAGACTTTTTTAGAAAGGTTATTCTATGTTTCCTTCTCTTCATGCAGGATGTAGATGATAACGGATCTCCACAACTTCTAATCCTTTGTATTTTTATGCAATGTTTATGTCCTTACTATCCACCCCAATCACTGTTCTGCCATCCATTTGTGAAACTTGTTAGATAGGTTAATCATTGTTTTCTTCTGTAAGCGATCAGGACTCTCCACAGCTTCCTATCCTTTGCAGCCCTAAGCATGGTTTGTCTTCTTACTATTATTCCTTATCCTGCTCTCTATTTACACTGATTATGTATGTCATTTGTTGCTTCTCTCTCATTTCAGAATATATGCAATTGTGGCTCTCCATAACTTCCTACCCTTTATAGCTCTAAGCATGTTTCGTTCTCTTACTATCAATCCCAGTCCCTTTTCTGGCATTTCATTTACACAGACTTCTTAGGAATGTTACTCAAGGTTTCCTTCTGCTTCTTCTGGACGTGGACGAAAGTGGCTCTCCACAACTTCCTATCCCTTTTTGCTCTCCGCTACTATTTTGAACATAATTATGATTTCAAGTTATCTGACATGAAACAAAGCAGACATAAATGTCAAAACTACTATGAAGCAATATCGGCAAAATAATAATGACAAAATTTTCTGCAGGACATTCACAACATCTTGTCGCTTTTAGTTCTAAACAACGTTTTTGAACGTAATCATGAAGTTTTGTAACATTAAACAATAAAGACACATTTTAAAACCCTTTTGATACTAAGTAGGATAAATAATAATGAAACTTCCTGGAGGACATATACGTTCATGGCTCTTCACAACTTTTATATGATTATAAAAATGCACTGCAAATGCTTTTTCATTGAAAATATAATGCAAAAGATTTTCCTATTAAAATGTTGCAAACATTTTATTGTAAAAATATTTTGCAAATACTTTGTTATAAAAATAGATTAGAAAGTGAAGTTTATTATAAAAATACATAGGAAAGTGATTTTACTATGAAAATGCATTGGAAAGGGATTTTACTATGAAAATGCATTGGAAAGGGATTTTACTATGAAAATGCATTGGAAAGGGATTTTACTATGAAAATGCATTGGAAAGGGATTTTACTATGAAAATGTATTAGAAAGTGATTTTACTATGAAAATGCATTGGAAAGGGATTTTACTATGAAAATGCATAGGAAAGTGATTTTACTATGAAAATGCTGTAGAGATGGATTTCATTAAGAAAATTGTATTAGAAAAGGATTTTATTATGAAAATGCATTGGAATGGAAATTTACTATGAAAATGCATTGGTAAGAGATTTCACTATAAAATATATTGGTAAGGGATTTTACTATGAAAATGCATTGGAAAGGGAATTTATTATAAAAATGCATAGGAAAGTGATTTTATTATGAAAATGAATTGGAAAGTGATTTTACTATGAAAATGCATTGGAAAAGAATTTCATTATAAAATTGCATTGGAAAAGAATTTACTAAGAAAATGCTATGGAAAGTGATTTTATTATGAAAATGCATTGGAAAGTGATTTTAACATGAAAATGCATTGGAAAGGGATTTTACTAAGGAAATGCATTGCGAATAAGATTTTATTATAAAAATGCATTAAAAACGGATTTTACTATAAAATGCATTAGAAAGTATTTTAATATGAAAATGCATTGCAAAGGGATTTTTAAAATACATTAAAACCGTATTTCACTATGAAAATGAATTGAAATATAATTTTACTAATAAAAATAAATGAAATCTACAACAGTGTGGATATACCGGAAGATTTGAGCAGATCAATTTTTATACCACTGTCTAAGAATCCAGGCACAAAGGAATGTGAATTACACCGACCAATCAGCCTAATGAGTCACATTACAAAATTCTTAATGCGAATTCTGACGAATATGGCACGCCGCAGAATCAAGCCAGAACAGTGCAGTTTCGTCAAGGACAATGAAACAAGGAACGCAATTTTTATGCTCATAATGCTATCAGAAAGAGTAGTACAGGTGCAGAAGTACATATACCTCTGTTTTATAGACTACGAAAAGGCATTCAACAAAGTACGCCACAAAAACTTGATAGAGATGCTCATAAACCTTGACATATTCGGGAAAGATGTTAGCGTGATCAGAACCTGTATTGACAGCAAATTGCTTGCATACAGACAGGAAATGAGTTCAGCAGATATACAAAGATAGAAAGAGGTGATCTGTTCAACTTTTACAGCGAGACAATTCTGAGATCGCAACAAGTCCTGCCACAATCTGAACAAAATAAGATACGCAGGTGATACAGTGCTGATAGCAGACACGGAAAGAAACTACAATGTCTCCTACAGTAAGTTATAGAAAATGAAGAGAAAGAACTACATATGAACTCCAAGAAAACTGAATGCATTACCATCAATAAAAAAAAGGAGCCCAAAATGCCAACTTAAAGCACGGGATACTAATATCAAGCAGGGACAGAAATTTAAATACCAGTGAAGTGTTCTTATAGAGGACGGAAAGTGCGCGACAGTGAGATCTGAAGGCATATGGGTATGGCCAAAGACTACAGTTCAGGGTGTAGCAATGTAGTCAGATTTCTGAGTGGGTGGCTGGGATCTGCTATAGTCTCTTCAATTCCGGTAATTTCATCACTCAGGGCTCTTTCTGTGGGGGAATGAGGCTTCTTATATGATGATCGAAACTGATGTATTTTTCCGTGAAATCGGCTAGTTTCTATATTTCATGGCCTGTTACAGGCCATGAAATATAGAAACTAGCCGATTTCACGGAAAAAATTCTTGCGTCCGTTACGGACGCAAGAATTTGCATAAAAAGTGATGGTAATTTATCTAAACTTATTTATAAATGGAACTTTGTGTGTGTGTGTGTGTGTGTGTGTGTGTGTGTGTTACCTATAGACTCCGAAACGGCTGAACCAACATTCTTGAAAATTTACACAGTCGTACTATAAGCGTCTGCGAGTGTTCCTAGCTAGGTTTTGTGTCGAGGTACCCCCGATAAATATCGACAATCGAAAAAATCGGGCTATAGAAGGAGTGGTCCGATTTTAATCAAATTTGATACACTCATAGACAAAGACATAAGAAACGATATTCAGAAGTTTTAAGGTTACAGTTCTTACAGTAGTGCAGAAAATTTGAGATGGATACCAGGAAATCAAAAGTTGACTTACATCCATTTTTTTTTTTTCAATCTACGGTTTCGCTTTAACTAGAAACAACTACTGCTTTTTAGTCTTTCGTGCCAACGTCCAAAGAGTCTGAGCTCCAGGACCATGGATTAGTTTTAAAGCACGAGCAACAACGGCCTATACTGCTAGTCTAATTATAACCGCATGAGGATGGCACCAAAAATACAGTGTTTACGTAGAGAATACTTCCTAGTTCCAAATAGCTTGGCCATTGATATATGTTAAAAGTTTCCCTGACTTTCTATTCCACCTGAATGAACTCAAGCTATAATTGCCCTTTTCGATGAAAATGCATTGGAAAATGATTTTACTATGAAAAGGCATTGGAAAGGGATTTTATTATGAAAAGGCATTGGAAAGGGATTTTACTATGAAAATGCATTGGAAAGGGATTTTACTATGAAAATGCATTGGAAAGGGATTTTACTATGAAAAGGCATTGGAAAGGGATTTTATCATGAAAATGCATTGGAAAGGGATTTTACTATGAAAATGAATTGAAAAGTGACTTTACTATGAAAAGGCATTGGAAAGGGATTTTACTATGAAAAGGCATTGGAAAGGGATTTTACTATGAAAATGCATTGGAGACTGAAAATATTAACCTAAAATTTAACATTGGCAAGAAGAAAATATTAACCTAAAAACTTGAGTCATGTTCTTAAATAGCATCGGTAGATGAAGATTTGTATATGGATGTTATCTATGGCGTCAAACTCCCAAATGTCTGAACTGTCAGCTGGAAATAACTGCTTTCTCATATCAATGGTAAAAATAGTTTCAAATTGGCTTTAAATCTTCTACAGAATACCAAAGATTTATGCTAAATAACAGAAACCACATCACTTAAAGTATTTTAAAAGCAACAAAAACTAAAACAAATACCATATGTAACTCGAATAGACAATAATGACATAATCGAGATGTTGATGTTCTACGCTACTTTAAATAAATGATTAGTAAGTAATGGAAAGAGCAATAACAGTAACTGGACACAAGAAATCTACTCATTTATTTTTATATTCATAGAGTTTTGACCCCAGTTTGGGGTTATCTATTTTCACATAGTTGGGATCCTAACAGGTGCTGCCTACCGGAGTCAGTGTAGACCTGGGAACAACAGCATTTGAGAGGTCGTTCTACGCTCCTCAAAATCTCCCAATCAGAGGCCTTGCTGTCGGATGTAGTTTATCATCAAACCCAGCACGAATCGACAACAGCATTGGCTGCTCAGTCAATGAATGATGAATATTTACTTATAGGGAAACAGTTAATATAACCATTAGGATAATCTATTTTAGTTTAGGGCCTATTACATGGATTTGTATCTAGAATCTTCAATGTATTCATTCAGATTCCGAAAAAGACTGATACAAGTCGGCATCCTCCACACAACTATCCGACATCTCTATAGCGAAATAGAGAAAAGGAAGAGAACGATGATCCTACAAAAGTGTGAGCTAAACGAAATAACGACAACAGACCAGGCAAATCAAATCATTAAAAATGCAAAGAGGCATCCCACGTAGCTAGGATCCATCACCGCGAGAAAACAAACAAAAAGATGAATACAGTGATGACGCGAACAGTAGAACAACAACGTGAAGAAGCGCCAAAAAAAAAAAAAAACACCAAGCAAAGAAAACCTGATCAGAGATCTAACAAAGTCGTTAAATGAAGAACTGATAATACTGGCCAAGGGACCAAAATTCACGATCAAGGAAAACAAAGTCAACCACACCAATATCCAAGCTAGCTTCTGAAAGCTCACATACCAAATCAGATGGAAAGAACTGATCAATACAGCGGAATCTAACGAAACAACCAAATGCTTCTCGAAACTATATGAATCAAGATACTTCGGATTATCACCCAAAGCCAACAACAAGAAAGAAGCAAACCTCAAATGATCGTTCGTTGAGAAAGGAAAAAAAAATCCCTGGCAACGTAAACAGAAACAAAACAGTTAAAAGGAGACACACTGCGAAACGAAGAAAACGCATCGTAGCTGACCGGAAAAAAGGGCGAAATATCACTCGAGAACTCCAGTCATTAACCTGACGAGGGCGTAGAGCGCCGAAAATTTGTTCATGAAAAATAAAAAATAGACCCACCTCAAAGTAAGGTTCAAAATAGATAATTCATGAGATTTTACTTTTAGATTCTCGTCTCGTCTCGTGAGATGACGTGGGTTGATGTGTTGGATGTTATGCGGGCGTTCGAGTGTGTGTCAGGATAAAAGGCGGCGGTGAAGAAGCGAGGGGGTGAGAAAAAGGATTTTGTCTCATATAACTTGATTTGCTGTACATTCTGTTCGTATTTTTCTCGTACGTTTGAAGTGAGGACATTTATGGAAAGAGAACATCTAAAACCAAAGTTCACAAATTCACTGACAGCTAAAGGCTCGACGACAATCGACAAATAATAAAATAATGTATCTAGAATATATTTAGATTAAGTCAAATAATTTTATCTATGACGTGTGTTAGTTAGATTTTTTTTTCTTTTTAAATACGCATGCGCACTCAACATTCTTAGAAGTTTTCCTTCTGTCAGAAAATACAGCTTGGAGCAGCCAAAACCAATTTCTTTTCTATTAGCAAGCTTATATGGAGATAGATGGATTCGAAGAGTCCCTTCCATAGGTCAAACAGCTGGAGATGACATAGCGGACAGTGGTGTGCGGTTGATTGATAGGCTGATTTTAAAACTGCCTTTTTTCTTTAAACTCTGCCACACGTAGCGAGATTAATGGCGGTAACTTGACTAATTCTTTCAGGCCGAAATTCGCACGTTTGAGTTGAATTGTTGAAGCCGACACTTTGGTAATTATTGTTTTACATTAATGGCTGACTTGAGAGAGGAACGGGTGGACTGTTAGTTTAACTTTTAGAGACTCGGGAAGAGTTCGAATTCATTCTGAGTTCACATTCGCCCGAATATTCTTAGGAAAAGTATGAATCTATCTTTTTTCACTGAGTTTATGGGATAAATAACAAATCAGACAGGTGCCTCCTGTTTTGTTGTCAGCCAGTTTAGAAAAATTAATTCAAAGTCGATTGCACCTATAATGGAAAGATCTTCAAAGTTGGTTGTCAGTCAATGATGAGATGGTGAACCGACAAAAACATATTTTCCCCAGTAACCTGGGTCACTTGGTTGGCAACCAGTTTAGGAAAAGCCAGTTGTGGTTCAGGCAAAATTGTGGAATCGCTTGCCGGTTCCTTTCACATCGAGATAGTGAAACTTATTCCGTTCCTACTCTCAAAAGTTTCTCTACTCTCTGGTAAAGCTGTTGACCTCTGGAACGCAGCTCCTACAACTAACCGATAGCAGCTTGTCTCAGGTGGATTGGAGAGAGGCATTCCCCTTTACCGGTCGGGTCGGGTAACCCATCCGATGACCTTTACAGCGTTTAGCCGGTAGGTCAAGTGAAGTATTGTCGAACTGTTCGCTAGAAAAGTACCACCACTGACGTTATACCCCATACACACTATATAACATTTAAGTTATTTAAAGAAAATATACTATATTATTAATATTCGTGCCAATTTCTGGTGCGAATCTCAGCTTTTAAAATATTTCTAATTTATGGAATAACTAGCAGTATAGCCCGGCGTTGCTCGGGTGTAATGAAAGCTTTAAAACTAATCCATGGTTCTGGAGCTCAGACTCTTTGGATGTTGGCACGAAAGACTAAAAATTTTCCACTTAAAGCGAAACCGTAGACTGAAAGAAAAATGAATGCATGTAAGTCAAATTTTGATTTCCTGGTATCGATTTATATATATATATATATATTATCGATTTTCTGCACTATTGTAAGAACTGCAACATTGAAACTTCTGAATATCGTTTCTTATGTCTTTGTCTATGAGTGTATCAAATTTGATTAAAATCGGACCACTCCTTCTATAACCCGATTTTTTCGATTATCGATTTTTCGATATTTATCGGGGGTACCTCGACACAAAACCTAGCTAAGAACACTCGCAGACGCTTATAGTACAACTGTGTAAATTTTCAAGAAAATCGGTTCAGCCGTTTAGGAGTCTATAGGTAACAGATACACACACACACACACACACACACACACACACATACACAGAGACAAAGTTACATTTATAAATAAGTTTAGATATGTTCTTATCTCCACGTTCATGTAAGCAAATACAAGTCATTTCAGCTATTTGTTACAGTCAGTTGCATTTAATACTGTAAGTGATTTCTGATCAACCAATGGAAATGTCACGGGTTTTTTATGCGTCAGAAACTTTACATTATATAGCCGATCGAATCCCGAGCTTTCTCTCGCCACAATGAACGCTTTCATTCTCAATAAGGCAGCATGCTTTGAGTGTTTACTGGGACTCAGGTTCAGTTCGAACCTTAGGTGTAGCTGAGGGTTACCTAACAAAGTTATTTCACTGAGTTACACTAGAAAAGTATTTTCTCCCGACTCTATCTCGCACGTTTATGAGCTCCATTCATCAAATATTGGTATATAGCGAGAGATTCATGATAATTTTTCTTTGGGTGAAAATGTGTAATAATTTTCGTAATAAAAATTTATCGTAAATAATCAGGCCGGTAGATATAAATATAAAAATACTGTTTAATTAAAAACAGAATATCTACTTAAATACGAGTATCGGTAAAAATAATGTTCAAAATAATATATATATATATATATATATATATAGTCATCTGCAGACGGATCTGTTTCGCTGTATCACAGCTCATCAGTACGGTTATACATCCGATTGCTTTTTAACCCAGGATTGAAACCCGACCGCATTGGCGTCAGTCGGCGATTCTACCTTTGAGCTATTGGTGCTCGGCAGAAAGAGGCAGACTTTTAGCGTATAATGTATCATACGCCAGTAACCAGAGTGTTCTAATTCATTACTGAATGAACGATGCGTAGATGCTAGCGTAGCTACTGTTTTTTCAAAGTCTACCATTCTTCCAGGGTGCTCAATCTGGATGTGGTGATTCGAAGTAGCTAAGCAGTTTTGGTAAATGTAACCGGGTAGGACAATCTAGCAAGTAGCCGTAAGGGACTGGTACTCGTCGTATTCGTATGCAGTATGCTGAGACATAGACATAGGCGTAGTCAATAGACTTACACAAATAGACGTAGACCTATAGACGTAGCTCACCCTCCGTTCTCGACTTAGTCTATATTTATGGCTGACACCAGCCAATCATATTACTGTGAGGAGGAGGCAAGGTGTATGCATATTCATTACTGGCATTGTAGCATGTGTGTTTGGGATGGAAACATCTATTTTAAATATTGTTAAAAGTAAGTCATGATTTTGTTTTTATTTATTATTTTATGCTTAATTTTAAACGTTTCATAGTTATTTGAACGAGTGTTTTTTTTTGTTTTTTTTTTTGTCTTTTTTCAAAGAAATTTCTTTGACCGGTGGACCCTTTATTCTTTAAGTCCTCTGTTAAATTCCTTGTTCCTGTTTTTTTCTTTTTTGCCCAGTCATTCTGGTTAGTTGAATTTCCACCCCCGCCTACTTCACTCAGTTCTACGGCCAAAAAGATAAAATAATTTTTTACCTGCTGGCATTGTAGCATGTGTGTTTGGGATGGAAACATCTATTTTAAATATTGTTAAAAGTAAGTCATGATTTTGTTTTTATTTATTATTTTATGCTTAATTTTAAACGTTTCATGGTTATTTGAACGAGTGTTTTTTTTTTCTCTTTTTTCAAAGAAATTTCTTTGACTGGACTTTAACTAAGTTAAAACTTTGCTTTCCTGACGGCTACAACCTCCAGGAATTTAAATGCAATGTCAATACTCATCTATTAACCACTTGACTCTTTTTTCCCCACCCGGTATATCCTTTCCTTTCTCTCCACCTTTGAAAATGTCATCACACCTATATTCCCATCCTTCTATTGCTCCTTTCTAACTGGTTCGCCTTCCTCTTCCCTCTCTTCTAATTAATCTTTTTACACTTATGTAGCATCAGTGGTATTACCGTCTTGCTCGGGATGATACGATTAAAAAAATATCACATATTCATCACATCATTGGGTTTTATCATGAATTTGAAATGTTATCGGTGCAGGCCTGGGATCTTGCTTGGATACTTTTTGTATAAATTTTTTCATTCAATGCAATTTATTCTAACGTGGTCTTTTCAGGGTGGGATTTATTTTCTACTCTGCAGCCGATTATCCACAAACACAACGTTGCTAGTCTATTGTTATTCTATCGCTAATGCCTAGGCAAATGTTTGGAGGAGCTACACTCTTTTGTCCCTCCCCGTTCAGGTATTTATAGATATGACTCGCTCTGCTATGTTCACCGACTGGAATCATCCAGACCACACTTTGCTAAAGATGTTGTGAAAAATGTTTGGCTTATTCTATCCACCCATTATATTCGCAAGATTAGGATTAGATTGAACATTGGAGCTTTAAGCACTTTCCTGCCGCTAAAACGTAGCTTAATTGTCCTATCTATAAATATTTTTATTGCATCTTTTTCTTATGAGTTCTTTCTTCATGAATTTAAGCATAGGACTAGATTGGCAGTTAGATCGCATCATTTTACTAATAAAATCAGGTTATTTTTCATTTTGGATAAATAATTATCCATAACGTTTATGCATATGCTTCCGAAAATGTCCGTACTAACAAAAGATTTTCTTTTTGTAAAGTAAAAATAAGTACTTTTCTAGCATTATTTACATGAGCTCTTCTCTTCATGAATTTAAGCATAGGACTAGATTGGCTGCTAGGTCTCATCATTTTACTGATAAAATCAGGTTATTTTTCATGCAGGATAAATAATTATCCATAACGTTTGCACATATGCTTAAGAAAAAATCCGTACTAACAAAAGATTTTTTTTTATAAAGAAAAAAAGGTACTTTTCTATCATTATTTACATGGCAAATGTTTAAATGTGCAATATTCTTTAGTTCTAACTATTAAGGCGATATAGACGAGTCTATTTAACTAGCTTCAATTTCTAATACGAATCCTAGCTTTTAGAATATTAATATTTGTAATACATTTAATCTTATGCTATTGTGTAATTGAATTCAAGTTCTTTAAACAATTGGTTTCAGTCATTTGCGTTTAATACTGTAATTGATTTCTTATCATGCAATTTAATTGTTATTGGTTTCTTATGCATCAGTAACTTTACATTTTATAAACGATCGGACCCTGAGCTTTCTCCCGACACAGTAAACGGTTTCGCTCCCAATGGGGCGCCATGATTCGAGCATTTATTGAGACTCGAGTTCAATCTAAACCAACAACATCCGGGTCATGGGTTTGACAATAAACTGTATCCGGTAGCAAGTTTTGAGGAGCATGGAACCACTTCTTAATTGCTGTTGTTCCCAGGTCCACATGACTAGGCGTGATAGCACTTGTTAGAGTCCCAGCTATGGGCAAATAATTACCTCCCTCCAAATGGGGTCAAAACACTATGAAATTATAAAAATAAATATTTGTAGTGAAAATTCTTGCAGTACTTTTTTTTGGAGAAGAAAATATTAAGAGCAATACATTTTTTAAGTAAAAAAATATTACCAGCAATATATTTCTAAAGAAAAAATATTACCAATAACACATTTTTATGAAAAAATATTACAAGAAATGCATTTTTGAAGAAAAATATTACCAGCAATACATTTTTGAAGAGAAACTATTACCAGCAATGTATTTATAAAGAAAAATATTACCAACAATACATTTTTGAAGAAAATATATATATATACCATTAAGTCATCTGACTCTCGATAAAACCCTCTTTACACAAATGTATCAATGAAACCTGATCTTCAAACTGATTTTTACAAAGAATACATATTCTAGGTGATTGGAATTTCGCACTGCTCTAAAGAGTTTTTTTCTCTGGTGCCACGACCACATGAATTTAAACGTGTTACTAGATCGGCATTTAGGTCCCACTCGTTGAAATAATTAAATGTAATTCCCACTTCTACATGAACAGTTTATTTTCTCGCACTTTCCGCCTGTGGAAATCCTCTCCGCTTCCTTGCTTCCTAAAATTTAAATGAAACGTCACCTGCGATCTCCTATCTACTTGAATCTCATTAATCTTTTATTCCTTCTTCAAAGTCTATACCCAGTCTTTTTTTCTTGCTGTAACTCCCCTGCACACGAGTGGTGGTCTTGCCTTGCTTGGAGTGAAATTATTAAAAAAGAAAAAAAAAAGAAAAAAAAGAAAAGAAAAGAGTGCTAAACCGCCATTTAACATCGTAATATCAAATTTTCGTAAATGGCAATGAATGCTACACATCTTGTCATGCCTTTTTAAAAGTAAGGAATGTATTAAGCGATAGTAAATTGTAATTAAAAACAAAGAAAAGATTGCTGAATTGTTATATAATATATAATCTTCTAAATGGCAATGAATGATTTGATAAGGGACAAATAGAAACGTTTATTAATCTAACATGTTTGACGTTTTTAAAGCTTCATCAAAGAATAAGATATGGAGAAAAATATGAAAGAAATACGTGATTAGATAGAGAACAGATGGAGAACGTTTATCAATCTAACATGTTTCAATGTTATTAAAGCTTCATCAGAGAATGAAATATGGAGAAAAAAAAAAGAAATATGTTCTTTTTTGTCTATAGTTCTGAGATGAAGTAGTATTTTCACTATTTTCATTGTTTGAACTATTGACCTTATATTTACTGTCATGTTTACGACGTTTCGGCCATTGTACACTCCGGCCTTCTTCGGGTGCTAGTAATTTCGAAGTAAATATTACGATTACTGGGGTATATCATTCTCATTACATGCGTGATGCCACTTCTGGTAGCCATGTAGTTATCTCCCTTTAACCTAACTCTCTCAGTTATTTGTTTACCACGGCTTTTGAAGTTTTACTTTTGTTTTGTTTTATTTTCATTGGTCAGTCATGTTTCATGTGCACTCCCCTGAGCATTAGTGGTGGCCTCGTCTTGCTTGGTGTGAAATGATTAAAAAACAAAATTTTCAACTTCTATAGCTGAAACTCGCTATGCTACGTCCATGGAGTCGTATCATCCACGTTTCTTCTTTATTCAACTTACCGATTTTCCTGAGCTCTGTTATATTGTGAAACAAACTCCGACGTTGATGCTTCCGCAATACTATAAACTATTATAAACAATTAAAGTCAAGGGTAAATCTTTATCTAGCCTTCCTATTTTCATAATCGTCAATCTCTTCAATCTGCGCTCACATTCATTCGCATTCAGTAACTCTCTATCCTGAGCGTTTTTTTTTTGCCTTGTTTCAGGTGAGCTTTAGTAAAAAAAAAAAGTTTGTTTAAATCAGTTCTTGCAAATTTTATTTTTGGTTTTAAAAATATTTTCAGAGAAGTCAACTCCTTTAAAAAATCTATTTATTATTATTAATCCATGTGTAGTAAGTCAAAATAGGTAAAAAAAAAACGTGAAGTCAAAAATATAAAAAAAAGCACCAGCAACTTCCGTTAAACAAGAAGAATCGAGACATTGGATACGAAAAGCTTTTAAGAAAATTGGAGAAGCACATAGTACGTTAATTATAATGTCTTTTGATTTCCTATCTAAAACCACTAAAGACTTGGAATTAATCACCAAAAGAGGGTGAGTGTTCCACTCACGCTATCAGTTAATCAGTCATTTACCGTACCTGATACAGGCTCTGGCGATCCTATCTCGAAAGAGACATGACTGACGGGGCAGAAGATTTTGTGGCATGGCATTACTTTCTAGGGTAGACTAGTTATCAACTAAAGCTAAAGAACTCAATCTGTCTGGCTATTTAACCCATAGCTGGTTGAAGAGAAGACGAATTAGCATCTTTCTCAATGATATTTGCGCGTATGTGAATGCAAAGAATTCAAGTGGAATTCGAACTCGGCTCTCCAAATTCTCGTTCCGAGCTGATATCCGCTGCACCACAACCCACATCCTTACTAACTCACCCTATACCCATAAAATAAAAATAATATTTTCGTATGTTCAGACGATAGGGCAACGGTTGTATATATTTTCTTTGGTGGATTTATACTGGCTTTTAAGAAAATATTTCTCAAAATCTATTGTTCTATACCCTGGAACGACGACGACGACGACGACGAAGATTAAAACTTGCAAAGAATTTGACTGTGTTTTTCTCTAATAAATGACGGACCATAAACTGCTATCTGTTCGGCGAGAATACGCTCAAAGCAAATGTTGTCTTTTCAATAAAGTAAACCGACAGAATATAAATTTCAAACACAATAATTTGCTTTTTTACAACTGATAAAACCGACAGACATCAATACGTATATATAAAATATACAATTATATTTTGTTTGCCTTTCTGTGACTTTAATATACATAATCTAATTATGAATATTAAACCTTACTTTAGAATTTAGTAAATCAATTTTTTCTATAGAATTTTTAATTTAATTTTTTTTTTTTATAAATTAGATCACAGTTTGTGGTGTATGTAGGAAAGTTGTGAGTACAGTGAAGGTATATCATTTCTAGGGGGTCCTAGCTCTGGCTTTTGTAGTATTTTTAGCATGATTGTAAGGTTAGTTCTTTAATGTGCCTGCAGTTTAATGTGGTTTTAAAAGCTTGTTGTTATTCATATATTTAATAATTTCAATTTTTTCTTGAAGACAAAGGAAACATGGTTCATTTATAGATTTAGCTGTTCTTGCTTGTTTAAGGATTTTCCATTTAACTTTAGGCGTTTTATTTTCGTCTTTTAACTTCCAAAAGTATTTGGAGAGAGACGTCATATTTTGTTTTTCTTTGTTATTGAAGGATGAGAGGTGATTGTAAAATCGCTTTTTAAATACGTTCATGGTATTTCCGATATATATTTTTTCATCTTTATGATTCTCCATGGATGAAATCGAACACACACACACACACACACACACACACACACACACACATATATATATATATATATATATATATATATATATATATCATTCACTTAAATGCCATACGTGATCCATGCTTGTCTGATTATGTCTCGAATCTCAAAAGAGACATGACTAACTGGGCAGAGGATTATCCCGCAGTAGATTGCCATTGCTTTCTGCGATAATTTTGGTAAATCAATCAGTCAGTTAAGTGCCATACGTGATACACGCTTGGGCGATCATGTCTCGAAAGAGACATGACTGACTGGACAGAAGATTATCCCGCAGTAGGTTGCCATTGCTTTCTGCGGTATACTGGTTGCCGACCAAGGCTATAGAACCCAATCTGTCCTATTATTTAACCCATAACTGGAAGGAAGAGCCGGATTAATACATTTCCCAAGGGCATTTGCGCGTAAGTGAATGCAAAGAATTCAGGTGGAATTCGAACTCGGCTCCCCGATTCCTCGTTCCGAGTCGATATCCACTGCATCACAACGCACATCCGCATATTTTGGTAAATGCATCGGTTAAAATGAGACGTCACTGTTATTTTAATTTTTGTGACAATTTATCTATCGCACCCTGTGTAAAAAATGGTAGTGATGATCGTGATGATTCTTGTACGATTTTTTTTCTCAAGTTTAGTTCAATTCGAGCTTTCAATTCCGCTGTCAAGAGAATTTCTTTCAATTAATTTGAGTAGTCTAGGAAGTGGATCACTGTTCAAGACGCAATTTTGAAACACTTAAGACATTTTCAAGGCGATTTCCACGTTTCACACTGGTTTATGACCATATCCCGTTGACACAGCGGGTCTCGTACGATCACCAACTTAAACAACGCTGATTCCTGCCAGTACCTAAATGGGTGCGCGCTTGCGAATACCAGGTGTCATAAATTTGAATATGCTGGTGGTATTAAGTGATTTTGATATATATATATCTGTTAAAAGACGATTTTACATGGACAAGAACGCATTTCAGAAACAAACCAGAGTACTGAGAGACAGTAAAACTCATTGGAAACAAATAAAAGAGTGCTGGACTAATATGTGATATCTGTTCTTCTGCATGGCAGCATATGTTGGCAGATCTCTTCAAGGATGAATAAAAGGCTCGAGGTAGCAGAAATGTGGTTCTACAGAAGGATGCTATGGATACTTTGAACCGAGCACGTGAGTAACGACAAGGTGTTGGAGAAGATACAAACTAAAAGAAAATTCATAGTTAACATGAGGAAGAGACAGGTGAGGTTCCTGGGGCACGTAATGAAGAAAGAGGGCCTTGAGAATCTAATACTCACAGGGCGGATAGAAGGAAGGAGAAACAGAGGAAAGCAGCGCAAGACATATTTGAGAGGCTTCAGCAAGTAAAAGGCGGAGCGGGGTTTGGGAGAGATAGCGAGAGGACAAATATTAAGAGCGACAGGAGACAGGGGCAATTAGAAGCACATGATCATCTACGTCCTGAAGAGACACAACACATGAAGAAGAAGAATCTGTTAAAATGAGACGTAGGTTATGGTCGCGGACGTTGAAACCCGGGTTGACGTACGATCAACGAAGTTGAGCAACGTCGACCATTGTCAGTACCTAGATGGGTGACCGCTTTTGAATACCAGGTGTTGTAAGCTTTGATATACTGTTGGTGTAAAGCAGCGGTCCCCAAACTTTTTCTGTCCTTTCCCCCTCCACCCAGTTCAACCATCCAGATTTCCCTTTTCATGCGTATTAGAGTAAGAGTAGATAAAACACACTGAGATTATTTACTAATTTATTTTTCAAATGTACAAATATACTGATAAACCTATATTTACAGAGTAAAGTGGATAGAGAGCAGTTAGTAACAAATAAGCATATCCACAGAGAACGGTTAGTAACAAATAAAAGGACTTTTGTTTGCTCTTCTACTTCAGAATTAAATTAGTGAGAAGGGTGATGCTGCTTCTTGGGCACTAGTGTATCAAGATCAGGGTTAGTTTTGGCAAGCGCGCAACGTATGCCACATTCAACCTCAAGTCGGTTTCGCGCTTTGGGCTTGATTGTGAGTAAAGTAGAAAATCCTGACTCACAAAGGTAGGTTGTGGAAAACAGACTGAGGATTTTCAATGCGTTGTTGCTCAGTTGTTGGTATGCTCCATGTATATTAATCCAGAATTCTTCAAGATCTTGTGCACGAAACTCATCCTTGGCAGAAGAGTCATGTTTGAGCTCCAAGAACTCATTTTGCATGTCCTCAGGGACATTATTCACCTGACATATAAATGGGTTCCTTGTCAGCCTCATTGAAAAGTCTTCAGGGAAATACCGCTTGAACTCGTCCCCCAAATACAACAGGTGCTCTCTCTCCCCTCCTCTCTCTCTCTCTCTCTCTCTCTCTCTCTCTCTCTCAGACATAAGAAAATCCATCTGAGATTTTTTATTTGGTATGGAGTGTAATTTTTCCCCCTGGTAGCTTCAAATTTTCTCACCGGGGGGAAATTTCCCCCAGTTTGGGAATCGCTGGTGTAAAAGGTGTTGAAGCATTGGTTCTCGTACGATTAACGAAATTAAGCAACCTCATAACTGGTCAGTACCTAGATGGGTAATCGCTTCAAATGGTAGGTAGTGTAAGCTTGGATATGCTATTGGTATATAGGGATTATGACCGTAGGACGAAGGAACCCCTGTTCTCGTACGATCAACGAAGCTAAGCAATTTAGAGCTTGGTCAGTATCTAGATAGATGAACGCTTGAAAATAACAGATATTGTAAGCGTGGATGTTAGGGTAATGTAAGACATGACAGCTCGAGATTAGAAAGCGGAGAGTTGAGTTCAAATTCCAGTCGAGTTCGTTGCTAATTATATTTTCGTGAATTCTTTAGGTTGGGTTAGTCTGATTGATTTTACATGTCAACCGCTGAGTTATTTAATATTAAGTTTTATATGGGACACCCAGTAAGGATCGAACTTACCACTCAGTAGTAATAGACAATGAACGTTCTCCTGAACCATTACCCAACGCATAGTCGTTGTTTATAGAGCTAGTCTTATTTACGAACATTACCACATGGTGTAGGGATCGAACTTCTTATCCAGTAGTAACAATCATTTAAAGAAACTCGTTGATCATTACATCAGACACTGTTAAATAATTATCTTTTTTAAACTGCGGGTGTATCTAGATAAGTGACCGTTTGGAAAATACTTACTGCTACGGGGTATAGCTAAAAACTCAGCTACGCGAAAATAACGATGAGAAAATTATAAATACACTGCTTCAGCCTTTGAGATTTGAAAAAGAAATCACTCAGCCGGTTCCATTTTCTTAATAGTCGCCTTACGTAAACATAGCGTGAATCGCTGACGAAAAACATTTCTTAAGGTACCCAAGTACTTTCAACCACTTTCCGAGGTCATCTTCAGGGGTGTGAGTTATGGTAACAAATGTAACCGGAAAACTGTGTTGCTGAAAATTACTGTACATTTTCCCTGCTTCAAATATAACGGTTGACAAATTGTTAGTGTTCATTAGAACGTGAAAATTATCCAAAATGAATTTTTTTATATGTTGTCATGCACGTATTAAATCATGAAAAAACTGTTCTTTTTACAAACATTTTAGAACATTACTACAGTATTCATAGCTGATTCTATTAATTGACGGCTTAAGTGTTTTAATGAATATTGCCTCGAGAATCTGTAGTTTGCTTTTGTTGAAATTAAATGAATGAAAATAACATCTGTCAACGTTACAGCTCATTTCTGACATCTTTTGATTGTAATACGCGACAGATTATCCGTGAGTATGAACGGATTTTATTAAAAATAAGCAAACATGGTGTTTGCAATTTATCTGCTGCCTAAATACGCAGATTATATATATATATATATGTGCATCGGTCTTTATTGATATAGGATATTAAACTGTTCGGGGATTTAAATTATTCATGAAAAGATAATCTGTACCCAGAGGCTTTCTTTATAAATTCAATGCTAACAATAAGACCTAATTGTTCCAAACGTAAAAAAAATTAAATAAGTTGCGAACTGTTTCTTTACAGATGCATTTCACTTTTTATGGTTAATTCATACGATCGATCTATCTATCTATCTATCTATCTATCTATCTATCTATCTCTCTCTCTCTCTCTCTCTCTCTATATATATATATATATATATATATTCACACGCAAACACACATATATATATATATATTCTAAGAAGGTAATGTGATGTTATTTTAGATGGAAATTAGAAAAGTAATTTGATGTAATTTTTCTTTCAATGCGACACCAGATTATTTGGAATAAAAAAAATTTCGTGATTTCCAAGAGATCCTTTTTAAGTATTATTCATGACATTTTTGCGTGATCGCCTTTCTGTTTTGCCCTCGTGTTCGTTGATTTTCTGATAAAGAAACTTCGCACTACAATTAGTCTTGAAAATCACACATTTTTTTCTGTTCGTCTATATAAAAAAAATACATTTATATATATTTTTTTTCTTACAGGCTTCATGTTTTCATTCAGGTAGAAACGATATTTTTAAGAATAATGTTGCTCTGAGATAAAGAACAAAAACCATTGGTAAATGAAGTTGGATCGAAAGGAAAAATAAGAAAAAAATGTCATGCCTCAATTTTCAGTATTCTCAAATGCAATCAATGGAATGCTGAACAAATATACGTTAGTTGTTTTTCCCGTTATAATAATAATAACAACAATAATAATAATAATAATAATAAGAGCAACAACAACAACTACAACAATAATAATAATAATAGTAATAGCTCAAAGAAAAAACCTATTTTTTTACGTGGATGACTTAAAGTTGTATGCAAAGAATGATAATGAGCTGGAAGGTCTTCTGCAAACTGTAAAATACTTCAGTGGAGATATTAGAATGTAATCCAATTTAAATAAATGTGCTAAAGCTACAGTTTTATGAGGATCGCTACAACAAACATCCTCAATTAGCTTAGACCCTGCTGTAACAATAAAAGACTTAGAGAAAGAACAAGCTTAAAAGGTGTAAATGAGAGTGAAAAATTTCATCATAAAAAAAATGAAAAAAAAAAAGTGCGTAAAGAGTACTATAGAAAGGTAGTCTGATATTAAAAACTGAATTGAATTCTCAGAACAGAATTGTGGCCATTAATAATCTTGCCATCTCAGTGGTCTAATATAGCTTCAACGTCTTGAACTGGACTCTAAACTACATCAGACGAATGGATTCTAAGATAAGAATGCTCCTTTCTAAACATAAGATGCATCATCCAAAGGCTGATGTAGAATGACTATATATACCCCGTAAAGAAGAAGGAAGAGGTCTTATTCAGTTAGAATTGTCATACAAGACAACAACTAACATACAATCAAAACAACAACTTTACTAACATACATAGAAACAACAATAGAACTTGATGATACAATTAGTCAAACAACATGAAAACACAAAGACAAAATATTCAATAATGAAAGAAGGCAGTAAATACAAACAAGATTTACATTTTGTAGATTCCTTAGAAAAGCAAAACAGAAGCCAAGAACCAACTATTGAGGCAAAAAATATGAAAAAGTTCTTGAACAGATGAAACAACGCTGGCAAGACAAACCTCCTCATGGCCAATATACAGAACGTGCTAATAAACCCAATGTTGGTAAAGTTAATACTCATCGATGGTTACGTGCATCTGGATTAAAGTCTGAAACTGAAGGCTTTATTATTTCTGCGCAAGACCAAAGTCTTTTCAGTAGGAACTTTCGGGCAAATATTATACATAATAATATGGATCCAAAATGCAACTTCTGTGATAAATATCAAGAAACAATAGACCATTTAATCTCAGGATTTTCTGTACTTGCCCCAAATGAATATAAAAATCGTCACAATAGAGTAGGGCAATATTTACACTGGACAATGTGCAAACACTATGGAAAATATGTAAACAAACACTGGTATGAATATCACCCAGCACCGGTTACAGAAATAGATGTCACCATTCTATGGAATTACACCATGTACACAGACAGAAAAATTGAAGCAAATAGGCCGGACATTATCGTTAAAAACCAAAAAGAAAAAAACATGCTAATTAATTGATATGGCTTGTACAGCGGATTGTAATATAGCAACCAAGGAATTCGAAAAACTGTCAAAATATAAAGACCTGGAAATTAAAATAAATAAAATGTGGAAATTGAAAACAAGTATCATACCAGTGATAGTGGGTGAACTTGGAATGATAAAAAATGGAACAAACCTACACATTGAAAGAATCCTTGCAAACTCCAGCGTAAGAGATATACAAAAAATTGTCTTGTTAATTACAACCCACACACTAAGGAGAACTTTGTCTATGTAACGCTAGGGATGCTAGGGGAGATATGAAAAATCATGAAATGGAGCCATAACAACACGCTACGACCTGCCTTTGGTCTTCCTGCAACCATAGCAGAAATAAAATTATAATGGAAAATGACATAAAATAACAATAGCAATAATGATAATAACAGCATCAATAACAATAATAATAATAAAATATCAAAATATAAAGACCTGGAAATCGAAATAGAAAAAAAATCTGGAAATTGAAAACAGGAATAGTACCAGTGCTAGTAGGTTCGCTTGGAAAAAAATAAAAGAAGCAAAGCAACACATTGAAAGAATCTCTGGCAATTCCAGTTCAAAAGATATGCAAAAATTGTTTTGATTAGTGAAGCCCTCATACTAAGAAGAACTTTGTCCATGTAATGCTAGTGGTGTTAGGGGAGTTAGAAAGACAAATGATATTTAGCATAACATAAACCACTGCGTGACTTAGGTTTTCGGCAGAATTGGTAGGTAGTGTGACCATAGCAGAAATAGAATTATGATAAAAAAAACAACAACAATAGCAATAATAATAATAATAATAATAAACTTGCTTATTAATTGATATGTTTTGTCTAGCGGATTGTAACATTGCAACCAAGGAATTCGAAAAACTGTCAAAATATAAAGACCTGGAAATTGAAATAGAATAAAAATGTGGAAATTGAAAACAAGAATCGTGCCAGCAATAGTAGGTGCATTTGTATGATAAAAAAATGGAACAAAAACATATTAAAAGAATCCTTGGAAACTCCAGCTTAAGAGATATACAAAAAATAGTCTTGTTAAGTACAGCCCACACACTAAGGAGAATTTTGTCTATGTAACGCTAGGGATATTAGGGAAATATAAAAAAAATGAAATGGTGCCATAACAACGCACTACGACCTACCTTTGGTCTTCTTGCAGACTTGGTAGGTAGTGCGACCATAGCAGAAATCGATTTATAATGAAAAATGATATAAAAATAATAATAGCAATAATAATAATAATAATAATAATAATAATAATAATAATAATTTATTTATTTTTCGATAAATATAATTTATATATATTTATATTTATAATTTATATTTATAATTTATATTTATATAATATATATTTATAATTTATATTTATATTTATATATTTATATATCATATTTTATTTTTAAATTTTTATATTTATATATATTATATATATTATATTTTATTTTTAAATTTTTATATTTATATATTATATTTTATTTTTTTATTTATATTTTATATTTATATATTTATATATTATATTTATAATTTATATTTATATAATATATATTTATAATTTATATTTATAATTTATATATATTTATAATAATAATAATAATAATTTATTTATTTTTCGATAATTTTATTCTCGCTGGATTTAATGAAAGAATAACACAGAATACAGTGGGCGAACAAATTATTATTTTTAAATGTTACGGTAGTAAACTCAAAGGTATGTCCACTTTTTTTTTTTTTTTTCATATTAAATTAAATTTTGAATTTTTTTTTTTTTGCAAGGACAAAGGTTAATAGTAGTAATAAATGTTTTTTTTTTTTTTAACAATACTCTCTAAGTGCAGTGATGTTTTTTTTTTCGTTGAACGGCCGTTACATCCAAGTTTGTTTGTTTGTTTTTTCAACCAGCGTCTCTCTCTTTGAATTTTTCTTTTTCTCAATATGAAATTCTGTTTTAATATAAACAGGATTTTTTCTTTAGATATTAGGGAATTTTTTTTTTTTTTTTTTTTTATGAAATTCTGCTTTATTTTAATTTATCTGTTTGTTCTTTAAATTAACCTAAATAAAATCATCCGTATTATATTTCCTTTAGCTGTCGATATTTCGTAAAAATTTTTTTTTTTTTAACTATTATAATTTTCTTAAAAACAAAACAAAACAAGAAAATAAATTAAATCCGATGAAAAACAATTTATATGGTATTATTTTATAGAAAGTCTACGTATTTTTTGATAAATTTATTTTTATTTATTTATTGATTTAATTTACTTATTTAATTTATCTTATTATGATAATCCTATTTTTGACCAACGACTTTGTTGAAAAAATGAAAGATAAAGTGGACGAACAAATTATTACATTTTTTTTTTTTTTTTTTTTTCAACAAACGTCTCTCTATTTGAATTTTTCCTTTTCTCAATATGAAATTTTGTTTTAATATAAACAGGATTTTTTTTTCTTAAGATATTATATTTTTTTTTTTTTTAAACAAACTACTCTAGTAATATTGATGTTTTGTTTCGTTGAGCCGTCTTTCTCCTTGAATTCCAATCGCGTCTATGTCAGATGTTGCTTGGCAGCCCATTTAGGAGAAGGAAAACTCCGAACAACAACCCGCAACTCAAGGTGTTAATCGTGCCGAGGAGTGAATGGCTACTGCGTTATGAGGTCACAAACGATTCCCTACAGGCTTCGGGACCCTGTTTGTAAAAGACCGTTACCCAACGTGCCGGGCAACTTTGGGTGGACTTTTGGACCCGTGCGTCACTCGTGGGAAAAACATGAAAAACACAAATAGAAATAAAAAGTCCAGTATGGCTCTTCCAGTGGATAAACAGGGAGCCCGTCCTTCAGGAGGGAACCTACCTGAGGTCGAAAAATCTGCCATAGGAACAAACTCCTACACAAAGAATGTATCTTCAGGTCCCCACAACTAGGATAATCCTAATGATGGTCCTGAAAATTCACCAGCTAGATCTACAACCGAAAAAATACAGACCAATTACATGTCTTCCGACAACATATAAACTACTAACATCTATTTTAACAAAACAAACATATTTATTCTTAGAAAGAAATGACATGATACCGCTTGAACAAAAAGGGTGCAAACGTGGCTGTTATGGTTGTAAAGACCAATTGCTAATTAACAAAATGATCCTGGAAAACTGCTACAGTACAAAGAAAAATCTTAGTACTGCCTGGATAGACTACCGAAAGGCATTCGATAGTGTGCCACATTACTGGATTTTAAAGACTTTAAATATATACAAGATATCGCCCGTCATCATCAATTTCATCAAACAGTGCATGTCTATATGGAAAACAACCCTTTATCTCAATCATATAAATGGAACCTATAAGTCTGATGAAATAAACATCAAAAGAGGTATATTTCAAGGTGATTCTTTATCTCCCTTACTATTCTGCATATCATTAATAGCACTAACCAGTCAACTTAATAAGACAAAATGTGGTTATAAAATAGGCCAAAAGAAAATAAGCCATCTATTTTACATGGATGACTTAAAGTTATATGCTAAGAATGATAATGAGCTGGAAGGTCTTCTGCAAACTGTAAAATGCTTCAGCGAAGACATTGGAATGAAATTTAATTTGAATAAATGTGCTAAAGCTACAGTTTTACGTGGATCAATACAAGAAACATCCTCAATTAGCCTAGACCCTGCTGTAACAATAAAAGAATTCAAACCAGAAGAAGCTTATAAATACCTAGGTGTAAATGAGAGCGAAAACATTCACCATAAAAAAATGAAAGAAATAGTGCGTAAAGAGTACTATAGAAGGCTACGAATGATATTAAAAACTGAATTAAATTCACAGAACAGAGTTATGGCCATTAATAGTCTTGCAATCCCAGTTGTCCAATATAGCTTCAACATCTTAAACTGGACTCTAAACGACATCAGACGAATGGATGCTAAAACAAGAAAGCTTCTTTCTAAGCATAAGATGCATCATCCAAAGGCTGATGTAGACCGTCTATACATACCCCGTAAAGAAGGTGGAAGGGGTCTTATTCAGCTGGAATTGTCATACAAGACAACAACTATTGGCTTACTAACATACATAGAAACAACAAAGGATTGGATGATACAATTAGTAAGGCAACATGAAGAAAGAAAGAAAAAATATTCAATAATAAAAGAAGGCAGTAAATACAAACAAGATTTACAGTTAGTAGATTCTGTAGAAAAGCAAAACAGAAGCCAAGAACCAACTATTGCGGCAAAAAATATGAAAATGAAAGCCAAAGATAAAGCTCTTGAACAGAAGAAACAGCGCTGGCAAGACAAACCTCTGCATGGCCAATATCCAGTACGTGCCAATAAATCCAATGTTGACAAAGTTAATACTCATCGATGGTTACGTGCATCTGGATTAAAGTCTGAAACTGAAGGATTTATACTTGCAGCACAAGACCAAAGTCTTTTCACGAGAAACTTTCAGGCAAATATTATGCATAATAATATGGATCCAAAATGCAGGTTTTGTGATAAAAACCAAGAAACAATAGACCACCTAATCTCAGGCTGTTCTGTGCTTGCCCCAAACGAATATAAAAATCGCCACGATAGAGTTGGGCAATATTTACATTGGACAATGTGCAAACATTATGGAAAAGCTGTAAACAAACACTGGTATGAACATCATCCAGCACCGGTTACAGAAATAGAAGATGTAACCATTCTATGGGATTACACCATCTACACAGACAGAAAAATTGAAGCAAACAGGCCAGACATTATTGTTAAAAACCAGAAGGAGAAAACTTGTCTATTAATTGATATGGCTTGTCCAGCGGATTGTAACATAGCAATCAAGGAATTTGAAAAACTGTCAAAATATAAAGACCTGGAAATTGAAATAGAAAAAATGTGGAAATTGAAAACAAGAGTTGTGCCAGTGATAGTAGGTGCACTTGGAATGATAAAAAATGGAACAAAACAACACATTGAAAGAATCCCTGGAAACCCCAGCTTAAGAGACATACAGAAAATTGTCTTATTAAGTACAGCCCACACACTAAGGAAAACTTTATCTATGTAATGCTGAGGATGATAGGGAAGATAGAAAAACATGAAATGGAGCCATAACAACACGCCACTACCTGCCTTAGGTCTCCCCGCAGACTTGGTTGGTAGTGAGACCAAAGCAGAAATCGAAATATGATGAAAAATGACATAATAATAATAATAACGTCCAGGATTCAAGATACTATGAGAATAACTGATATTATTATGAATGCGCAGCTGGTAGCACTTGGATCAGCACATGTGCTGAGGAAAAAGTTGCGTCTCGAGTTAAGAGTGAAACTTGAGATTTAGTCATCTTCCGGTCAAGACCTCTAAGAGTCGGAGAAGATATCAAATCGATTATTATTATTATTATTATTATTATTAATAATAATAATAATAATAATAATAATAATAATAATAATTGACTTGGCTCTTATATTTTCAACAGTTAAGATAAGAGACCGATTTAAGAAAAAAAAACACAGTGTTTGACAATGTTAAACAATATTTCGACAGCATTTCTGTATTCTTCACGATAAAGTTAAAAAAAAAAAACAGGCATAAAATATATCAATATAACTCTCTGAACAAACATTGTTTCTCTTATAATAATAAAAAAAAAAACAGCTATAGTGTGAACCAAAGTGTCAAAACTAATAAAACGCCACCATCGTGAAGGCGTAAAACGTGGTTACAATGATAGTGATGTTGCTTATCTTGGAATTTTCTGTTATTTGATTAGTTGCTAAAAGGAATTAATCAAACAGCTTAGCAGAAATGTTATGGACATTGTAGGGGCCTCGGTGATGCTTCCGAACGCGTCCGAAGTTCCCACAATTTAAATATCAGATGGTTGAAGGTTGGTTGCTGAAATGTGGAAGGATGACATATTTCGTTTGTACATTAAAGTAAAGATTTATTAACAGAATAACAAAATTGCAAGAAGAAAAATATAAGTGAAATTTCGTTAACTGAACAATATAACATATTTGTGAGAAGAAAAATGTTCATGCATGTACTTTTGTAGTTAAAATTGTTCAAAGAGAAATATAAGTATTTAAAATGTCCCACAGCAAGTAGGTAAGTGTCCCTAAGGTATTCTGATGATAGCAGAATGTGAAGTTTTATGTTCTTTCCCTGTTTTGGTAGGTTAGCGACAGGGCGAGAAAGAAGATGAAACAAATAAAGAAATTGTACTTAGAGTGTCCTATTGTTGTTGTTGTTGTTGTTGCTGTTTTCTTTCGAAGTGTGGAGTGAAAATGTAGAAAGGTCGAATGAATATGTGACGCGCTCTTACGTCCGGGTCAGCTTCTTGAAATTTCTTTTGTTACATTGCCACAAGCTCTGTCAGCTAGCCGCTCCCATGCTGGACTGATTTTGACCAGTCAAGGAATGTTCTTAAGTAGTGAAGTTTATCATGTGACCGGCTTCATTTGGAATTTTCCTCTTTAGGTGCGAAAAAAAACGTTTGACTGACGTCATATACCAATTTTCAATTTCTTATTCAGAATTTTGCTTTTCACACTGACTTGTGAAATTTGCTTTGGTCGTTTTGATCCACTTTTGTGAGTGTGAAATTTTACTTTTTGTGTATTTTAGTTGACTCTTCGATGATATAGGATTTGTATCCTATAAACTCACCTGTCATTCTGTTTATTCCCCTAGAAGTTAGTAATTTGCATACGTTTTAAGGATCGAAAGCTTGATAGATTCTGAATATATTTTTCAGAATATATGCCTTATAGTGCATTCTGGTGTAATAGATATCGACTCAGAATGAAAAATCAGAGAACTGAATTCAAATTCTAGTCGAATTGGTTTCATTGCAAAAATAACCTTGGCAACCAGTCTAAGGTAGAAAGAAACGGCAATCTACTGCGGGAGTTCTTCTGCCTTGTTAGTCATATCTTTTTCCAGACATGATCTCCTAAGCGTGTATCAGGGATGGCAAATTAAATCACTGACACCTTAAGGTGCTTGTCGAAATGACAGTCGCTTGTCAAAAAAAAAGTATTCTGTAAGCTCTGTTGATCTCCCATTCTTCTGTTTAACATCGTATATGCTCATATAATCTTTTGTTTAGTTTTCTGTTGTGCAACACACATAAATCAAGTCCTGCTTAGTACATTAGGCTGCTTACATTAAATGAGAATCAGTAAAATTGCCATCCTCTGTAGAAATAGTAACGTTTCTCTTTGAATTTGTGATAGAATTGACTCGTATTGCACAATGCACAGGGTTTTCCGCTTTTAAGAGTGTTTTCCGGAGTACAACGATCCGAAACTCTAATGTTACTTAATGTGTGGACGTCTATATTTGTTTTAATTTGTCCAGTGATCTAAGTTCATCAGAGCAGTTCATCTTTCTTGTTAATAATAGCATAAACATTTTGATGATAAACCCTTTTTTTAAGTTCGAGCCCTTTTAACATCTTGATATACTGTGTTTTTTTTTTATTAACAATGGAGTAGAGATATTTAAATTCATAGGTTCTTTCTTCTGTTTTAATTTGTCTGTATTTCTTTCTTTTAAAAGAAACACTCCTATCATTCTGTTTCTTTGCCAGGGGCAAGAAGTTAGTATTTTTACACACATAACTATTCTCATACCTTTTAAGTGTCAAAAGGTTGATAGATTTTGAATATTTTTCCAGAATGTGTACCTTAAGATTTTTATCGAAATTACATACTTTTGTATTAAATGTTCCGTAAAATCCATTGATGTAACATAGTTAGTGTCTGCCATCATAACTGTATCCACTGAATATTTTATTTAATTTTGCAAACCACAGACATCAAGTCATGTTTGGTACATTGGTTGGCGTATATCAAATATGAATCAGTACAACTGCCACACTTTGTAGAAATCCTGATGTTTCTCTTTGAATTTGTAATCGAATTATCTTGCTTTATGTTGCACAACGAGTAGGGTTTTCCTCTTTTAGAAGTGTTTTCAGGAATGTAACGATTCGAATCTTCATTGTTATTTTGAGTGTGGAAACTTAAATTTGTTAAAATTTGTCTGATATGTTTATTTATTTTGAAAGAAACGATAGACGGGTCGGGAAAAATCTCTTTACAACATTAGCCGGACAATTCGCAGAGAGACACTTCCTCGACGGACAGTTCGCCGACAGACAATTAGTCAACACTTCTCAATTTCAAGATCTCACCCATTTCTTTCAGAACATTCTAAGCCATTCAGTCGTCATCATGAAATTTTTTCAAGGTAGAACGAGGAGGTAGAAAGCTTTTATTTGAGGGATACGCCTATATTGCTGACAAAATTAAAATTTAAAAGTTATTGGAGGTGCGAAGCAGTGTTTGAGACTTGAAAAAAATATTACTCGACCGGCGGTCGAGAGCGAGGGAAAATTTACTCCACCCCAAATCATTTTAACTCGACCGACTCCATTTTCTTAATAGTCGCCTTACGTAAACATAGCGTGAATCGCTGACGAAAAACAAAAAATGAAATTTTAATGAAAATTTCGAACGTGTGAGAAAGGAATTAATTTTTTTTTTTAGAAATAATAACAAAAAATTTTTTTTTTTTAAATCATCTCACCCCAAGCAAGGCATTCCACTGCCACTATTGCGCATGGGGCTACACAGGGGAAGGTAAAGAGAAAGAGTGGTTAGACATAGGGAATGTCAGGAGGAAGGTGACAGATGAGTAAGGATACCGAGGATGAGGGTTGGGCAGATGGGAAGAGTGTTTGATAAAATGGGAGCAGGTTAGTGTGTTAGGAGGTGTCTATTGACCTTACATTTAAACTCCTGGAGATTGTAGCCGTCGGGGAAACAATTGTGTGGAAGGGAATTCCACAGTCGGGAAGTGCGATGAAAGAAACTGTTGGAGTAGAAGTTGCGGTTGCATTTTATCGGTTTCACTGTAAAAGGGTGGGATCTAGTTGCTAATCTTGTATCTTGTGCAAATTCGTATTTAGGGGGCACCAGTGATCTAAGTTCATCGGAGCAGTTCATCTTTCTTGTTAATAATAGCATAAACATTTTGATGATAAACCCTTTTTTTAAGTTTGAGCCCTTTTAACATCTTGATATACTGTGTTTTTTTTTATTAACAATTGAGTAGAGATATTTAAATTCATAGGTTCTTTCTTCTGTTTGACTACCACATCCATCTCATAGACAGTAAAAAAAATAACAAATCTTATTTTCTCAACGATTTTCTATAAAAAAATTACTTATATAACTTGTTTTTCGTGCGCGGTTGAAAGAAGTATGCGTATTTTTTTCTTTCTTTCGAATGTTCGTTTGTACTTTTCGTAATCGGAGAGAAAATATAGATATTCAGTCAAGGATAATATTTTACCAAATGGCTTTCTAAAAATCTGTGAGCGTCTTTAATCTGGGTGACAGAGACATTTTGGCTCCACTCTGGAAGCATTAATTAAACGAATGTTTACACTGACCGGGACGATAAAACATCATTGTAGGCCATTCTAAGTAACTTGTGAATCTTTAATGGCATACTTTTCGATTAGTTTTTCTTTTTCTATATTTGAAGGGACACTTTTCATTGCCAGATCTTTAATCGGCCGAGTAAAGCAATAAACTTTAATCGCCCATTTAATTTTTTAATCGACTGAGTCGATTGGGTGGGTGAAATCTCAAAGGCTGGTGCAAATAACAAAAACTGTGTAACGCAAGTCTGATAACAATTGATAATATAATCAGCAGAACGCCTTCGGAACACTCACATCCACCAACAACAAGACAGTTCGCCGAAAGTTTATAAAAAAAAGACTAGACTTAAATGATCGATACCGACTTGGCAGATCGGCTGTGGTCACTCCCTCACCTGTGTGATGTGGCTTCCCTGTGCCTCTTCTATAAATACTTTCATGGCTTTTGCTCCGATGTACTTAGATCACTGGTGCCCCATAGGTACGAATTTGCACGAGATACTAGATTAGCAACTAGGATCCACCCTTTTACAGTGAAACCGATAAAATGTAACCGCAATTTCTACTCAAACAGCTTCTTTTCTCGAACTTTCCGCCTGTGGAATTCCCTTTCACGTACTGCTTCCTCGACGGCTACAATCTCCGGGAATTTAAATGTAAGGTCAATAGACATCTCCTAACACACTAACTCGCATCCATTCTCTCAAACACTCTTCTCATCTACCCAACCCGCATCCTCGGTATCCTTACCCGTCTATCATCCTTCTTCTGACATTTCCTATATCTAACCACACTTTCTCATCACCTTCCCTTATGTAACCCCCTGCGCAACAGTGACAGTGTAATGTCTTGCTTGAGGTGAAATGATTTTAAAAAAAATCATCGATTTATTGCCCTGTCTGTGAACTGTTTGTCGGTGAACTGTCCGTCGGTAAATAATCTTTCGGTTAACTGCCCTCACACGCTTGAAAACAAGGATATGTTTGCGCAATGGGTTCATAGTTTTCGTGTAATAGTTTCCAAATTCTAGTAAAATTTTGGTGACTAATGTGATTCTGTCCGTTTCTGTTGTGTTTTTCGATGTTTTAACAAGGAAAATTTTATTCATGTTTTTTCTCCTTTTTTTTAAAGTTTCTCTGTGAAAATGTGGTATTGCGGGGATGTAGAGTTGGAAGAAAACAGCTATGACGAGTGAAAACTCAAATTCTTATATAATTTGAGTTCTGGAAAGAAAAAATCATAAGAACACATGAAAAACTATTATTTTGTATATTGACGTATACACGCAACGCCAATTTTCTCGTTGGTAAGAAAAGAAACATAGAAGCTATTGATACACAAATGCATATATACATAAAGCTGACGCCATAGAATAAACAAGCGATCTTTAGACAACCAATGAAAAAATAATATAATTAAAAAAACGAAACAAAATGAATACAAATAAAGGTTAAATTTTTAAAGATTTTCCCAGCTGTTCTTTATTTAATCATATACTAGCAGTATAGCCCGGCGTTGCACGGGTGTAATGAAAGCTTTAAAACTAATTCATGGTCCTGGAGCTCAGACTCTTTGGACGTTGGCACGAAAGACTAAAAGCAATAGTTGTTTCTAGTTAAAGCGAAACCGTAGACTGAAAGAAAAATTAATGGATGTAAGTCAAATTTTGATTTCCTCGTATCGATATCAAATAAGTTTTTTTCGTCGTAAACTGAATTTTGAAGGCTAAATAAGTCCTCTGAGTAAATGGTATCATGGCTGAGACTAAGAACTACAATTATACCTACTTAGAGCCAAACCCGAAGCAAAAACTAAAATAAAAGGGCTGAAAAAGAATACAGACATACAGGCAGATAAACAGACACACACACAAACATCTTATATATATTATCGATTTTCTGCACTATTGTAAGAACTGCAACCTTGAAACTTCTGAATATCGTTTCTTATGTCTTTGTCTATGAGTGTATCAAATTTGATTAAAATCGGACCACTCCTTCTATAACTAGATGTTTTCGATTATCGATTTTCGATATTTATCGGGGGCATCTCGACACAAAACCTAGCTAAGAACACTCGCAGACGCTTGTAGTACAACTGTGTAAATTTTCAAGAAAATCGGTCCAACAGAAAAAAGAGGTAGAGTTTATTTGTGGCGCCAGGAAGCCTCTCTTTTTGCACATGCGTAAATTTTCTTTCCTGTCAGAGGACTCCTGAAAATTGTTTATTTTATTTTATATTTTTATTTTATTTTGTATTTTTATTTTATTTTGTATTTGTAACGGACACACAGACACAGACACACACACATACACACACAAAGTTCCATTTATAAATAAGTTTAGATTATGTAATAACAATTCGGAAGCGTGGTAAGACTAAAGAAATCTTTGTTGAGTTTTAACAGGGCGGACAGATCGCTTATTTATAGTATGTAAGTGAGAGGGCGTTCTACTTTCAAGGAAGATAATCGCCATCAAGAGAAGTAACTCCTGTTGATTTATACTATACTTACTTATATCCACATACACGTACGTCCGCATTTTCACATATGTACATACAGTTACATATGCTGATCTCTATTTTAATCAAATATTATTGTTAAGGCCCCTAACAAATTAATTTTAGAGTTTGTTCTTGTATTCTTCAGATCAGAGATTGCTTTGTTTTGATTGGTCCGTTCTGTCTATGTAACAATACCTCCCTGATTAAGGGGGTTTGGCTAGTCTTTAACTTTTTTAAACCCACCAACTTGAAATGGAATTCATCACTTGATAAGACACGGATAGTGTCGAAACAAAATGGCTACTTTTGTCGTGATATTATAACATATTTGGATGTTATGGCTATTACTGCTGGGTTGGTTCTTTCACCTAAACATCCAAGACTTGTTAAATAGCTTTCATCGCTGAAATAAATAGGCAAAGAGAAAAGGAAAGATACAAAGACACTAGAGGGACAGTTTGGACACTGATTTTATTTTTTTGATTCCAACGACTGCTTGTTGGGAAAATTCCTTCCTGAACAGTTGGCACGTCTTTACCAGTCAAAGTCCAACAGAAAAAAGAGGTAGAGTTTATTTGTGGCGCCAGGAAGCCTCTCTTTTTGCACATGCGTAAATTTTCTTTCCTGTCAGAGGACTCCTGAAAAATTTTTGTTTATTTTATTTTGTATTTTTATTTTATTTTGTATTTTTATTTTATTTCGTAGTTTTTATTTTATTTTGTATTTTTATTTTATTTCGTATTTTTATTTAATCCCTACACATATTTATGTTATAACTTCTAAATAAATATTATTCGCTCTACTTTGTATTGAGTATTTTTAAGAATAGTGTTTCTTTGGATACGAAATCTTATTCCATCTATACCTATCCTATACTTGGATATATATATATAAGATGTGAGCTGTTGTAAAATGTGCGCTGTGTTGGATCGGAAAATAGTGAATTCGTTACATTCACTTATGCGCAAATACCCTTGGGAATGTATTAATCCGTCTCTTCCCTCTCCAGCTATGGGTAAAATAGCAGAACAAATTGGGTTCTATAGCCTTGGTAGGCAACCAGTCTACGATAGAAAGAAATGGCAACCTACTACAAGTAATCTTCTGCCTTGTTAGTCATATCTCTCTCGAGACATGATCGCCCAAGCATGTATCGTGTATGGCACTTAACTGATATATATATATATATATATATAAGTGCTCAATACAGAATTAGAGCATTTATATATATATATATGTATATAGTTATTAATATTGTTATAATGATAACATACTGCAACTCAAAAGCTATTATGTTTTGGTGATTAATACATCATCACCAAAAAGTGAAATGTAGTTCATTTACCGAGTCATATATATATATATATATATATATACATATATATATATATATATATTTTGTTATTTTTTTTATCTTGACTGAGTTTTTGTATATTTATATTTATATGTGATAGTATTGGGTTTGCGTTTAGTGTTGCGTCTATTTGATTTTCTTGATATTTGCAAAGCAAAATTGATATTTATTGGAATGTCTATATTTTCCATCATTTCGTTTTTTGTGTAGTATTTTACTTTGGTTTTTAAAGCTTATTCTTGCTAGTTTTTCCTCCAAAGATAATTTGAATTATATATATATATATATATATATATATATATTAAACAGCTGTTGGTCAGAGTCAAAGTAGGCCAGCAAAAAGTTGTATTAGAAAGTGCTCAATACACATTAAGAGAAAAAAAGTAAAAGACAAATATGCAACATGCAAAGATTTTTAATATTAAAATTAAGATGATCAACGGATTACGCTGCCGTGGTTTCAACCTTTCAGTTTCGTCAGGCGTTATAGAATAACTGAATTTCTAATGCTGTATTTTGAACGTACAAGACGGATTTTAAAACACGTAACAAGAAGTTCACTATTTTCCAATATTTAGGACCCTAACAGGTGCTACGGTCGCAGGTAAGGGTGGACCTGGGAACAACAGCAATTATAAGCTGATTTCTCTCTCCTCAAAACCTCTAATCCCCCGATGAGTTGTCTTGCAGCCGGATGTAGTTTCTCATCATACACAGGCCTAGAGTTTTTTTTAAAAGGTCATCTTTGATGAGACTAAAACGCTTCTCTCTCTCGAAGCCATTTTTAACCATCGATCTGAGAAAACTGAGTATGCAGTTTGAATATTTCTGAAAAAAAATTGGCGCAATAAATGACTTTCATATAAAAGTTTTAATCTGACGAATCTATTTAAGAACATAACTGGAGATTTTAGCTTCATTTTATTTTATTTTATAGTAGCTTACAATGTTAGGTAAAATTAGCATAGCTTATTTTATACTTAGTCCCTTTTTCTCCTGCACTAAATTTGTTGTAGCAAAATGGTTTAGTATTTACTAACGCCACATACTGAGGTTTTAAGATTGGTGCGCGCCTTTACACTTCTTATTCCAGTTCTAGAAAATAATTTTTATTTTGAATGGTTTATCTTGAGTCTTACCTCTTGAAATACTAGGTAGAGAATGTGGCGGTTCCCGTTTGAAATCATATTTGTCCCTATATTGAATGCCTATGTCATCAGCATGGACTATTCTTTATACATTGACGCCTGTTTTCTATTAGTAAATTCATTTGGGATACGTTGTGGAATGTTTAAGTGGTCAGTGTTCATCTCTTCACGCCCGTGCTTGTATACTCACAGCACGTAGTCTACGCGCTGTGTGTATACAATCTAGAAATAGATTAGGTTTCTCGTGTACTCGTACTTCCTATTTTTTTATCATGTCATATCGCCCAAAGCAAGGCATTTTACTGCCACTGTTTTGCAGGGGGTTACATAGAAGGAAAGTTATGAGAAAGTGTAAAATTAAATTCTTGGAGATTGTAGCTGTCGGGGAAGCAAGTAAACGGAAATGATATCTCATAGATGAGAAGTACGAGAAACGAACCTGTTGGAGGAGAATTTGTGTTTACACTTTATTGATTTCACAGTAAAATGGTGGTACCTAGTTGCTAATCTTGTGGCCCGAGTAAATTCATATATAGGGGGTACTAGTGAGCTAAGTTCATCGGAGTAGAAACCGTGAAAGTATTTGTAAAAGAGACACAGGAAAGTCACACTGTGTCGGTGAAAAAGCGACTGTATTCCAGCTGCCAAGTCGGGATCGATTACATTACAGATTCTCCGTTGGATTTTGTCAATGATCCCTAGGTGAATAGCAGGGGCACCCGACCAGACATGGCAGCAGTATTCAATGCACGGGCGGATGGTAGATTTATATATGTGCAGGATTGTTTCAGACGGGAAAAACTTCCTGGCCCTACACAGAGAACCGACTTTCTTAGCAGCGGATTTAGCTATGGATTCTATATAGTTATTCCACTTGAGGTCTGATGTGAGAGTCAATCCGAGGAGACGTAGTGTTGACTTTCAGGGAGAGAAGCTTGATCCATGTTAATGGGCGGGAGGAACGATTGTCTGTGGTGGTTATTAGATAGCAGCTTCGTTTTGGTAGCATTAAAATTTACGAGCCATTTCTAGGAGACTAGAATCTTGAGATATCCCAAATTACGTTTTTATTCAATCCGTGGACTGTCTCCATTCTGCTTCCTCTGCTAGGGGCAGCAAAATGAGAACAATCGCGTATGGCTCTCATCTATGGTGGGGAGAATTCTATCTCTTCAGAAAGAGAAAAAGTTGTCTTTTGCCGAACCTAATTAAACGAACTTGCTGGTTTATCGATCATGAGAAGCAATAAACTTTCTGGTTTGTAGCATCTATACCCATTCAGGATGCGGCGCAGACACGCTTGGGCGATGTCACTTTCGAGACATGACTGACTGGGCAGACGATTATCCCGCAGTAGGTTGCCAGCCAAGGCTATAGAACTCAGTCTGTCCTATTATTTAACCTATAACTGGATCGAAGAGACGGAATAATACCTTTCCCAAGGGTATTTGTGCGTAAGTGAATGCAAAGAGTTCAACTGGAATTTGAACTCTGCTCCCCGATTTTTCGTTCCAAGTCAATATCCAATGCATCACAAAAGAGCGGGAAGGATTGTGAAACAGACAAAGCAACCTGCATTCAAAATTTAATATTTCCCTTTTGTTTAGTGATTGCGAGCGTATTTCTGTTGAATTTCTAAATATTGATTAATTAATTTTTGACATTTTATGAATCATCTGAAGGTTATTTAAAGCCGAAAGTTTAGATTGAAATTATGTGTTTTCGTGAAGACATAGAGATTAAAGTGATAGTATCCAATATGCCGCAGAGGTTGTGGGTGGAAAAGAGATGGAGTCATACATTTCCCAAGGGTATTTGCGCATAACTGAATATAACTAAGCCGACTGTAATTCGAACACAGCTCTCCATTCTCGAATTCCAAACCATTTCTATTACACCATCCACACATCCAAGCTTAGAGCTACGGGTATTTCTAAGAGGTTACCCATCTAGGTTCTGACCAGGGTCGATTTGGCTTAATTCCATTGACGTGTGTTGAATTTCTGAAATTCGGAGTTATCACTACTTTGAATTATGTCGATACCTGTCTTCATATTGCTTCTTAGATTAACAAGACATTCTTTCATTGTTTATTGTGATTTCTACCCCAGGATATTCCAAATGATGTTTTTATTCAATCCGAGAACTGTTTCCATTCTAATATCTTTGCTAGGAGCAGCAGAATGAGAAAAATCGTTTTCATCAGCATGGCTCTTATCTAAGGCGGAAAGAATTCTGTCTCTTAAGAATGAAAGAAAAAAACAGTTGCCTGTTTTCAAAATTAATTAAACGAATTAGCTGGTTTATGAATTATGGGCTGTGATAAAACCCGTAGAAATTGGATCACTTCTTAAGAGATCTGAAATATTAGCCTATAACAATTTAGTTGCAAATTACCACAGTCGTGTAATAGCGACAAAGGAAAATTCTTAGTGTATGGTGTAGTAAGACCAAGTCAAATGAAACGATCAGCGGGTAGATTCATTCTTTCGGGTTTTAGTAATTGAAATTAAATCTATTCGTACCGTTTATATACAAGGTGTATCAAAAATAACTTTAGACAATTTGGTGGCGGTTTCCTCACAACAAAACAAGAAAAAAAGTGCAAATAAAGATATATGTCCACAAATCTTTCGTTTTTGAAGTCTTAAGTTTAAAGTTTACTGTAGACATTGTAAAATGTACACTATCGGCCATAATTATTAGGCAACCCCAGTTTTTTAAAAGAAATGATGTATTTCATACTAATTTTAATATTTATTGCCAAGTGGATTATTCTAAATGAAAATAGAATAGTCCTTTTGTTATTATTACATTGCAAAATTTTACGAGGCAAAGATTAAAAAATGAACTCGTCCGAATCACCCTAAATTTTCTTCATTCTTCTGAAACTGCAATATAGGTAATTATTAAATATTTATAAATTCATTTGATGCACATATTATTGTGCAGTATTAACAAAAGAGCCATTTTGTTTTCATTTACAATTATTCACTTGGTAATAAATACTAAAAAATAGTATGAAATACATCATTTTTTAAAACACCCGGATGGCCTAATAATTATGGCCGGTAGTGTAGAATCGAAGAAAAATTCTTTTACAAATTTTGTGGGTAGAGTTCTTCTACTAAATCAATGACAGACGTCTATATAGAAATATGTCTACATAGAAATATGTCCACAATTCCTTTGTTTTGGGGGTATTAAGTTTAAAACATACGCTTGACGCTGTTAAATGTATTATCGAAAACAATACAGAAATGCTTTACAAATTTGGTTTGTGGATTACTTACACCAAAACAAGGACAAACGTCCACATCAAATTATGTCCACAAATTCTTCGTTTTTGCGGTAAGTTTAAAGTATACAGACGACGCTGTTAAATGTAGAATCAAAGATACTGTAGTACCCCCTTACTAGAGGTGAGAAATAATACTACCTAAACATAGTAACTTTGTCTTCTTCTCCCTCCTCTTTTCCAGGTGCTTCCACCTAGGTTACGAACTACTATCCCAGAAATCCCTTCATCTCTCACTCCCTCTCTTTCTCTCTCTCTCTCTGGCCCATCTCTACTGGCCAACAACTAGTAGCAGTTCAGTTTTTTTTTTAGTTCCTCAAGAGATTTCACACCAGCCACAGGTGCTACTCCCGCCAGCGGACATTTTAACCAGCCACGAGGGACTCACACGAGAATGTAGACGAAGTTAAATAAAGTTTGTTTTAACAGGTTAATATTTGTAGGATGTGCATTGTGGTACAGTGGATATCGGCTCGGAACGAGAAATCTGAGAGCCGAGTTCGAATTCCAGTTGAATTCATTGCATTCACTTACGCGCAAATACCTTTGGGAAAGGTATTAATCCGGCTCTTCCTTCCAGTTATGGGTTAAATAACAGGACAGATTGGGTTCTATAGCCTTGGTCGACAACCAGTCTACCTCAGAAAGCTAATAGCAACCTACTGCGGGATAATGATCTGCCCAGTCAGTCATGTCTCTTTCGAGACATGATCGCCCAAGCGTGTTTCACGTATGGCACTTAACTGACTGAATATTTGTATCTCTTAATTATTATTCAAAACATACTAGGTACAAATATTAGAATACAATACAAAAAACCCTTTTACAAAATTTGTTCCTAACACCAAAACAAGTACAAATGATCCCATAAAAATATGACCACAGATCCTTTGTTTTTGAGGTATTATTTTTAAAGTCTACGGTAGACGCTGTCAAATTTGCAATCTAAGATACAATCAAAAATACTTTTGCAAACTTTGAGGCGGTTTCCCGAAACGAAAACAAGGCAAAATGTTCATACACACATATGTCTAAAAGGTCGTCGTTTTACCTCAACACAACAACTCATAAAATTTTTAAAATGTCTTTCGCTTGCTTCTACACACGCATACAGCAGTCGGATCACCGACTGGCAGAACTTTATAAATTTTCTTACACACTCTCGAGCTGTTTTTCAGGCCCTGCATGGCACGTTGATTAAGCGTCTCTGTATTATTAGGTTGTCCCAAAAGTTCGTAAACTCTTGTGTAATGGGTCTACCTGGTCCAGCACAATTGAGACAAGCGATGGGTTTAGAAAGGGCAAGAGACACCGTCGGTTCCAAAACAAGGTCGATTCGGCAAGAAAGTCATGTTGTGCGTTTGGTGGAACTTTGAAGGAATCGCGCATTTTGAGTTGATTCCGAATGGTCGTGCCATCAGTGCCGAACTTCACTGTCAGCAATTTAAGCGGCTTTACGAAAAGATGAAGCTAAAGTACCCAGCTCTGATCAACCGAAAGTGCGCTTTGATGCAGCAGGACAATGCCAAGTCACACACCGCCAGGAAGACCAAAGACAAGTTTGAAGAGCTGGACGGCGTTGAGGTTCTGCCACATCCAGTCTACAGTCCTGATTGTGCTCCATCATATTACAGCCTTTACTGCTCAATGCAATACTTTCTGAAGGGCTGCCGATTCGACTCGTTTGATGAAGTCGAGGAAGCGTGTCAAGAATTCTTTGATTCGAAGCCTGCTGAATGGTACTTTGACCAGATCCGAAAGCTTGCAGATCGATGGCAGAAAGTCTTGGAAAATGATGGTCTTTATTTTGAGCAATAATTTTTGTTGTTTTTGCGAGTAAAATTTCATTTTTTGCAAGTGTTTACGACCTTTTGTGACAACGTAATATTAATGTCTACTACATAAAGTTTTAAAATAAAAATTCAAGGGATTGAGTTACGTGCAGGCCATGGAACCAGTCCTTCCCTACATATTTGTCTTTCAGGGCAGATGTCATCCAATGTTACTAAAATGTGCCCCATCAGACATGAACCACATTCTGACTTTAAAATGTTTCTCTTTCAACTCCTTTTTAGCCAAAAGGTTAATAATATCCGGGGTTTATTAAAAATAAAAAAAAATCTATTACTTTCTTGTGTATATAGGGTGTACCAAAAATACTTTTACAAACTTTGATATTGGTTTCCGCACGCCAAAACAAGGACAAAACTCCATAAAAACGTATGCCCACTATTAAATTCACAATCCCAAAATACTTATTACTATAGTTTCTGGGGTCACGAATCCCGTTTCAGTAACACGACCCTATATATCTGAAAAGATTGGATGACTCGGTAGCCTTCGATCTTGAAACGCAATATGATACAGTTTTACAGACTCGCACCTATTCTCATTCGTGTAGCCATATGTAAAAATTATATCTGCCTACTCACGATATGAATATCCTGCCATCGTTATACGGAACATTTTTCAGGCAACTTACTACTACATATGTTAAACGTTGAAGGCAGACTAACCGCAAATGAACATGAATGGCAAATGTAACCTAGTCTACATAGCAACAAATCGCCATCTACCGTAAATTTTCTTTAAAATTAATAACACAAAAAGGAAGAATTTGAGGACATATTTTAATACGTATTTTTGTCCTTGTTTTGGTACGAGAAACTCGCCTCTAATATTTATAAAAATACTTTGATACATTATATTTTCCTTCTCTGATTCCATGCGCCTATGGCTTAGTGGCTAGCAGACTCCGACTGACACTAAATCGGTCGAGTTTCGATCCCGGCCAGAAGCAAGTGGATTGTATGTGGATGACTTATACATATGTGTGCGTGTGTGCTCTAAACCGTTATAGGTCAGATTTGAATTAAATTAGACTAGCAAACAGTTGTATTAGAAAGTGCTCAATACATGTTTGATGGAAGATGAAGATTCAACATGTAGAGCTTTTAGATATTTGGGTTGGGAAGATCAGCTGTTTACGCTAATATGGATTCGACCATTTCGATTTCATCAGGCGATTTGTTTTGTCTGATGGTTTAACAGTTGACGCTTTTATAAGTTCATAACCGGAAGTTTATAACTGGTTATGTGTGTTGTGTTGCAGTGGATATCGACTCGGAACGACAAATCGGGGTACTGAGTTCGAATTCCAGTTAAATTCCTTGCATTCACTTACGCACAAATACCCTTGAGAAATGTATTAATCCGTCTCTTCCCTCTAATTATGGGTTAAATAATAGGAAAGATTGGGTTCTATAGCCTTGGCTGGCAACCAGTCTACCGCAGAAAGCAATGGCAACCTACTGCAGGATAATCTTCTGCCCAGTCAGTCATGTCTCTTTCGAGACATGATCGCCCAAGTGTGTATCACGTATGGCACTTAACTGATTGATGAACTTATAAAAGAGTTAACTGTTAACGCATCAGCTAAAACAACACCATTGTGCATTTATCTGTATACATAAATTAGGACCTTGAATAAGTTCTTCCTGTTTCCAACAGCCAAAACAAATCGCCTGAAGAAACCGAAAGTCGAAACCATGGTAGCGTTACCGATCTTCCTTACCTATATACATATATATATATATATATATATATATATATATATATATATATATATACACGATATTAATATAGATTTAAAGTATGCTATGTTTATGGGTAAAAGTGTTTCATATCAGTGTCCATTCATAAGGCTGACTTGAGATCGACCATCATAACGATGCTTATCATTACTTACATTAATTTCGGCAACCAAAAGAAATCGGACATATCCAAGAGACAATGAGAACTTTGTTTCACTGCCGTTTATACGAAAAAGAGAATAAACAGTCCGTGGTACAAACCCAACTTTTGAATGCTTCTTATTTGTTTATCATAAATAAACACACACAGTTACACTATACAAAAACTGCGTGAGCGTAGCTTTCGATGGTAAAGCATCAATATGGAAGTACTATAAGCAAGCTTGTTTTTCATAGCGTTAAACGTTGGATTTAGTGCCAAAGAAAATGTATCTGCGGGGTATTTTACTGCACTACTACAGCTGAAATAATCGGAGTTTTTGTTGAGACTTACGGCGACCATGCTCTGTCGGAAGCAAGATGCAGAGACTAGTTTAGACGCTTTAAAAATAATTTTGATGTTGAAGATATAGAACGCTTTGGCGCACCGAAAAAGTATGAAGACGAAGAATTGGAAGCATTACTTAATGAAAACTTATGTCAGGCGCTAGCTAAACTTGCAGAATCATTATTAGTTGATTACACAACAGTTTTGAAACGTTTGAAATCATGAGGAATTATTCAAAAGCAAGGACATTGGGTGCCGTACGAGTTGAAGCCGAGAGACGTCGAGCGGCGTCTTGTCACGTGTGAACAGCTGCTTGACCTGCAGAAAAGCAAAGGTTCATATCGTGACCGGTGATGAAAAGTTGATACACTACAATAATCTTCAGTGTAGAAGATTGTGGGATAAGCCAGAATATGCATCAATATCGGCGATAAAGCCGAATATCCATGTTTCGCAGCTTCTGCTCTGCGTTAGCTGGGTATTGTTTATTATGAGCTGCTCAAACAAACCCAAACCTTCACAAGAGATTGCTATAAACTACAATTGATGCATTTGAGCTGATTATTGAAGAAAAAATGACCACTATACGAACAGAGAAATGAAAAAGTGATTTTGCAGCATGCCAATGCTAGGCCACATATTGCAAAACGGGTAAAAACTTACTTGAAAACGCTTAAATTGGAAGTCCTACTCCACCTGCCGTATTTAACAGACATTGTCCCGTCTGATTATCACTTGTTCCGATCGATGGCACATGGCATGGCTAAGCAGCACTTTCATTCTCATGAAGATGTTAAAAACTGGGTCGAATCGTAGTTAGCCTAAAAGATGTGTTTTTTTTTCGACGGGGAATTCAAATGCTGCCAGAAAAATAGGAAAATTAGCAGGTAGTGGATAATAACTTTAGTGATATGTTTTTTTTACTTATTTTTGTAAAAAAATTACTTTTCATGAAAAAAAAAAACGAAAACTTATTCAAATCCCTAATA